>JADRCH010000239.1:1834333-1915329 GCA_019843965.1 Rhynchomys soricoides | reverse complement strand
CTTTCTTTCTTTCTTTCTTTCTTTCTTTCTTTCTTTCTTTCTTTCTTACTTCCTTTCCTTCTGTCCAATATATTTGGTATTCTATATGCTTCTTGTATGTTTATAGGCATCCTGTTTTAGGTTATGAAAATTTTCTTCTATGCTTTTGCTGAAAATAATTTCTGGGCCTCTTTTCTTTCTATGTTTCTTAGGCTTGTTTTTTTTTTTTTTTTTTTTTTTTTTTTATAGTGTCCAAAATGGCCTGAATATTTTGTGCTTTTCAATTTAGCATTTAATTTGACTAAAATATTGATTTCTTCTATATTATATTCTACAACTGAGATTATTGCTTCCATCTGATGTGTTCTGGTGATTCTTGTGCCTGTAGCTTCTGTTGTCTTAAGTAGGCTTTCCTTATCCATGGTAATCTAAGTTTGTATTTTCTTTATAGCTTTTATTTCCATTTACATGCCTTGAACCATTTTATTCATTTTCTTAATATGTTGAAATGTATTTATTTAAGTATATTGTTTTAAGTATATTGATTTAAGAGATTATTTATTTATTTATTTATATATTTGTTAAAGGACTTTACCACCTTCATAATAATTGGTTTAATGTCATTTTCTTTTGCTTCATCTGTGTTAAAGTATCCCAGGTTTACTGTAGTTGAATGGGTGGGCCCTGGTGGTATTATATTGGCCTGGCTCTTTTTTCTATTCTTATGATGGCTGTTCAATCTCTGGTTGTCTCTGGCTCCATCCATCCTCTGGGAACACAGAGAGAATTTTGGGCTAGAAAATAGAGTGCAATGGATAACAGAGTCTACCATTATTGGGTGTGACTTAGAAGGACTTGGCAGGCAGGATATTAAGGAGGTAGTATCCTACTGATGCTGCCAGATATCCAGTAATGTAGGCAGAGTTGAGCCAGAAAACAGAGTGCAGGGTACAGTGTGCAGTTTGAAGATACTGGGATTAGCTTCATAAAAACAATTCTTGGTGGTTGGTTGCAGCTTGTATAAGCTCAACAGAAGTGATTATATTTACCAAGTGGTTACTCTATTAAATTGCAAAAGTCTAGCCTTTAAACATTGAGGCAGCATCCAACACTGAAATCCTTCTAGGATCCTATCATAGAGTGGGAGTAGGAGTTTGATCACTTACACTGTGTTTGCATTTTTATCAGTTATGTTTTAGAAAACAAAATAGAATTATGAGCCTATTGAAGACTTTCTTACATAACATATAATTTTAATAAACTTCTTATGCCATATAGAACTTAATACAGAATGATGGCAATCCAGAGGATGAGTAATTATCAATAAAAAAATAAAATTATATATTCATGGTCACTGAGTCATTTTATCAAATATGATATATATATATTCTTTTTACACTAAATAATAATATATGGTATTTGAATAAACAAAAGTTTGGGTAGCAAATATCTCTGATATACAAAATTCAAAGATCATGAGAACGGAACTTGTCAAAATTTAATGTAAATGCAAATTATCTGAAGATTTGGAATTTAGAAGGTGGATAATAAGTGATAAACACATGACAATGATAATGAATTTGTTAGCACATCATCTTTTGAATAAGAAGAATGATGAGGATAAAATAGAGATTCTGTTCTTTCTATAAACCTAAGATCTTAGTCACAAAATAATGAGGGCTCAGACCTTCACAATAGATAAATAAATATGCAGCTTACATATTATTAATACATTTCCCATTGTTCAGAATTATTGGCCGATGACTCTGAAAGTTGTTTAGTTGAAAATTTAACAGCATTAATTTCTTTAGAAATAATTTATATAATGTTAGTGAAATCAGCGTATATTATACTCCTGTCAGAAAATCATGATTCTAACTTGATTCAGTCTACAGAACCAATGATGAGTTAATCCTCTTGCTAATTGATCACAATGGGCTGCATACTATAATACTGACAAGAGCTAGCAATACAAAAATAGAAGAAGGACAAACAATAAATTGTGATTAGAACTCAAGTTCTACCTCACATGAATTTTGATAGTCCAGTGAGTTTTCTAAGTTTGCAAATTTTGTAGCAACTCTGTGGTGTTTTAGTCTAAATTGTCTTTTTTTTTTAGTTTTTATTTTTGGAAATACATTATGTTTTGAGACTGAGAAGCATTAATTTGTAATATTGTATTGTTTGTTTCACTAATATTAAGTGAGACAGAAATTAGTCTACAGAAATTAGTCTTCTGACAAGTACCAGCATGTCAGGATCTTTTTGAGAAATAGTACCTCTGAGTTTCAAGTTTTTAGTCTAAAAGTCTAGACTATTTTCCAATGTGCTATATAGATGAAGATAATTTTGAACTCCTCTTTCAAACTGCTGATGTTACAGACATGAGCCCCTGTGAAGGCTTTAAATGGTTCTGTGGTTTAAACACTGGACATTGTAGATGCTAATTAAATGTTTTTCCAATGGAGATACTTCATCAACCTTGGCTTCTTTACTTTTTTAAAAGTCTCAGTGAAAATACAATGACAATCATTTTCTAGGTACTGAATAAGAATACATAGAACTTATATTTACAACACTTGGGTGTTTATGGCTCCAGCACATTTCTTGTTATTGCAGGCATTTGCTGTTACAAAGATAAATATGTCATTTTTTCATCCATATATTAATTAATTAACCATTTCAAAATCAACTCAACATGTTAAAATTTAAATCAAAATTCATATCTATCTCTATATATAAAAAAAGAAATTGGTTCAATATATTCATTAAAGAGCCTGCAGGAATAAAATAATTAGTTTTGAAATTTTTTACCATCCATTTTAAGGAAATGTCACACAAATAAATGTTTAAGTAGCAATATAATCTAGGTGTAGTCCTATTACTGCAATATTAAGAACCTGAAACAACAAATGAAAAATCAAATTTATTGCATCTAGTGGAAAATGTGCAGAGTGTAATTGAGCAGATCATTGCTATAAATCTGGTTTTGTAGATCTTTGCTTTCTAGCTAAATTATCTAGAGTTGATTATTGTTAAATGTTAGAACATTGTTTTTCACATGTAGCAGTGAAATAAAAATCAAGATTGCTCTTGTCTAAAGGAAATATAATGACAAAGAGTGAAGCAGAAACTGGAGGAAAAGCCATCCAGAAACTGTCCCACCTGGGGATCCATTCCATGTGTAGCCAGAAATACCCAGAGACTACTGCTGATTCCAAGAAGTGCTTGCTGACAGGAGCCTGATATAGCTGTCCTCTGAGAGGCTCTGTCAGAACCTGACCAATACAGATAAGGGCACGTGTGCCAACCATCAGACTGAGTACTGGGACCCCAATGGAGGAGTTAGGAGAAGGACAGAAGGACTTGAAGGGGTTTGCAATCCCACAGGAAGAACAACTATATCAACCAACCAGATCCCCCAGAGCTCCCAAAGACTAAACCACCAACCAAGGATTACACATGGAGTGACACATGGCTCCAACCGCATATTTAGCAGAGGATGGCCTTATCTAGCATCTGTGGAAGGGGAGCACCTTTGTCCTGTGGATGCTTGATGAGCCAGGGCAGAGTAATGTAGAGTGCTGAGGGAGGAGTGGGTGGACCTGTGGGGGAGCACCCTCATAGAGGTGTATGGGAGGAGGGAAGGGATAGGGTTCTTGTGGAGGGGGAACTGGGAACATTTGAAAAGTAAATAAATAAATAACCAATAAAAATGAAGTCTAAAAAAATGATCTCAAGTATTTTGTTTTGGAGGGCATATATTACCTACTTTCAAAGTGTTTTGTTATTTTGCCATATGGAAAGGGTAAATGTTGAGCTGTCACCCAGTAGATAGAAACTTCAAAAAGGAGGTGATCTTTCTAGAAAGACCTATTATGTTTTCACATTACAAGGATAAAGGCCTTCCAAGTCATCCAGGTTTGAAAAGAACAATCTTTAGTATTATTATAATGCTTCCAACACAAATTTTTACAGAAGATACATTCAACCGTGTGTGTGTGTGTATGTGTGTGTGTCTGTGTTCAGCTGAGAAGTAAATGGTAAAGAGTAAGGTCAGAACAGCATTTTTGTGTTGATATTGGAATGTTGTTAGTACTGTACTAGGTATATTTTCACTAATAAAGACAGATCTTTACCATAAACATGGTTACCAATGCTTAAACTATATTGTTGTAAACAGATATTGCTTTGAGAACTATGAGGAAGATTTAATTGAGGTGATAGACACAGTCTGTATTAAAAGCAATGATAATAGAAAGCATAAAAATATGTGTGTAAACCATGTTTAATACATGCATATACTGATTTTGTAGTAAATAATACAATTATTCAAGGAATAATATTCACTAAAATCATCTGGGGTTTTGTGTGTGTTTTATCTTTAGCTTGTTTTATTTATTTTTTCATACATTTTCCTTGTCTAATGAAAGGCAAGGTTCGCATTAGGTAATAAGTATTTTTCAAATAAATAACTATTAATATCTATTTTTAAAATATTTGACAAATAGCTTGGTAAGCATATTCTAGGAAATGCAATGTGAAACCATCTAGAATAAACTTTCCATGTAATGCAGCAAGTCAGATATACAGAAGCACTACTAAAATTTGTTATTGAACATTCTAAACAAATATTTCTTGTACAGTCCTCAAAATCCATCTCGGATTTATCCCAATATTGTTGGATAAATCCTGGCTCATGTTCATACTAATATATAAGCTCCATATTAAATAATTCTAATGCAAAGAATTACTGAATACCACATGTTCCATACCATAATACATTGTGAGAAGAGATTTTGAAATGATAAACCCAGCTGAGTTTAGAGTATTTAGAGGAACATACCAGATGATACTTTGGAAGCTTCCTCTTAAAGATGACTATCTCATGGCGAATTTTGGAATTAGTGAAACTTCTTAATTTCAATTGTAGTTTTAAAAAATTGACAGATTTAACTTTTAGAAATTAAAATTTAGAAATTTAAAATTTACAAATATAACTTTTAGAAATGATTCTTATATGTGTTCTGTGTAGGAAAGTCAGTCATTTGTTACTTTTTGTGATTAAATATATCTGTAGAGATAAATTTACATGTTCTGTTAATTACTAGGATCTTTTTAAGGTTATGATTGTGAATAATTCTTATTTTGTTATATATATATACATGTATATATATATAACAAAATAAGAATTATTATATATATATATAATAATTATTATATATATATTTGTATATATATATATATATATATATATACTGAAAGAAACTCTATGTTTGTAAATTATAATTAAGGCAAAAATGTCTTCCACTTTCAGATTCTCGTGATATTTTGGTTTTGATAATTTCTCTCTTGAAAATAAGGTGTATTGATTCTTTGAAAAATATTTATTTTTTTCAAATTAACAAGATTATTGGGTAATTATGGATACCTCAAATGTGACTTTGAGTCTGCTAAGTAAAAGCTGTGCTACAGTGTACCTTGGAAAAAGCATAGCTTCATGACTTGTCACATAAGAAAGCACCACACAATATGATTAATACAATGGCTTTTAAGGAAATTAAGAGGCCAAACATACCATGTGCCAATACAATAAATATTTATGGAGAATTTAGTATGTTCAGAATATTAGCATAAATGCTATAAAAATCACAGTGATAAGCCACTCATTGACAATTCACCACTAAGATGAAGGGGAGAAAAGTTATCACAGCTGATTACTGAAAAAGTCAGGCATTCTGACAGGTGCTCTACATCAATGGTTTGTTTTTGTTTATACACAAAATCATGATTAGAGAATACAACCATTCTCAGAGCTACTTATAGCTTAATATTTTAAGAAAAAAAATGCCTCTATCTAACCATTATAGATAGGGAATGTTTGTGATTTAAGAGGGAATGCTATTCTCCAGAAATTTAATTTAACATGGGAACACATAAGAATAGGGTATACCCTGACTGAGACAGATGCAGATACTTAAAGCTAACCATTGGACTGAGCTTGTTGACCCCCTATAGAAGGGGAGGGGAAGGACTGAAGAAACTGAAGAGGATTCCAACACCACAGGAAGAACAATATAACTAACAAGACACAAGAATGTTTTGTTTTGTTTTTGTTTGGTTATTTTATTTATTTACATTTCAAGTGTTATTCTCCTTCCCTGTTTCTCCTCCACAAAACTTCTATCCCAATCCCTTTCCCCCTTGTTTCTATGAGGGTGCTCCCACACCTACACACCCACTCCAACCTCACTGCCCAAGCCCTATGCTGGGACATGAAGCCTTCACAAGACCAAGGGCTTCCCCTCTCATTGATACCAGATAAGGCCATCCTCTGCTACATATGAGCTGGAGCCGTGGGTCCCTCCATGTGCACTCCTTTGTTGTTAGTTTAGTCCCTGGGAGCTCTGAAGAGTCTGTTTGTTTGATACTGTTTTCTATCCTATGGGTTGCAAACCCCTTCAGTTCCTTCAGTTCTTCCCTTAACTCCTCCATCGGGGTCCCTGTGCTCAGGCTGATGGTTCACTGCAAGCATCCACATCTGTACTGGTGAGGCTCTAGAAAAGCTTCTCAGAAGATAGCTATATCAGGCTATATCAGTAAGCAAGTTCTTCTTGGTATCAGCAATAGTGACTGTGTTTGATAGCTGCGTATGGTATGAATCCCCAGGTGGAACATTCTCTGGATGGCCTTTCCTTCAGACTCTGATCCATTCTTTGTCCCTGTATTTCCTTTAGTCAGGAGCAATTCTGGGTTAAAATTTTTGAGAAGGGTGGGTGGCCCCATCTCTCAAACAGGGCAGTGCCTAACCTCTTCATATGGTCTCTACAGGTTCTCTCTCCCCTTTGTTGTGTATTTCAGGTAATGTCATCCCTGTTGGTTCCTGGAAGACTCTTGCTTTCCTGGAGTATGGAAATTTTTGTTAGCTACCCCTGTTACCCATCTTCCATTACTATATACCTCTGTCCAATTTCCTGACCCTCTTTACATCTTCTCCATTGCCCCCACACCTGATCCTGCCCCCCTAACATTTTACCTAGAATGTAGTCTGAAGGATCCCAATTTAAAATGATTATTCTTTTCATTTGTCAAATTTCTGCTTTATCTTACATGATAACTAATGTTAAAACAAAGAGCCAGTTCATTAATATTTCTTTTTTTGTCATTTTTGTTTAAGCTGCTCTTCCCTTAACACCATCTCTGCTTATTAGAGTGCTTCAACATCTCACACAGACCAATGCTTTTTTTTTTTTTGGTTGCAAACAAAACCAATCATAATTATTTTAATGTGTTATTCTTTTCTTTGACACGTTTATGAATTAGTTTGATTTGATTGACAGTAGAATCCTTAGGTTTTAATGATGATGTTAGATGTTTGATTCAGCCTAGTGATTTTAAATCCATACTTTTGTCAATGTGGAACCCATGCAGTTTTTAAGCTGAGATGAACTATGTACACAAACATAGTTCCAGATGTTCTACTTCACAGTTTCATGTCAAAGTCACAGAATCAGGACATGAGTGCAACTGAGATCAGCTTGAAATCTATTAAAATCCTCATGTAAGAGACACAGATGGCTAATGCTTGATAGAAGCTTAGGAACAAAGAGAACAAAGAGGTAGACCAGGGACTGAGGACATATCAGCTAATAAGTCTCATTTCCTGGTTCGAATTATTTCAATCCTCCTAAAATACAACCTGTGGGACCTTTATACTCATGTATATATGTTTATGAGATGATGCTAATGTGTGAGGTGGGTTTAAAATCAATATTATCTCAGGGGTCTCTATTGTCATGTGAAGTATTACTTTAATTTCTCTATTTTCATATAAGATAGAGTAGAGAAACACACAATTGGGATTTGGGGAGCTTTTCTGATTTGTTTGGTATTTTTATATTTGAGATAGAAAACATGTACCACTGAGTTCTCTTGAAGATAATAGGATAATATCCAGGCTTCATTCTTATCCTTCTAATATTGGCTTCCTGGAATTTCATTTTGGTTGTGAGTCTTGGTGGCTAGCTAGCATCCTTACGTTCTCAGTCATCTTGCTGGCCCTATTTGTTTTAAGACAAGATAATACTATGTTGTTCTGGATAACCTGGAACACAGTTTGTAGACTACACTGGCATCAGATTTGTATTGACCTTGTTTCTGCCTTGCAAATGCTGAATTACAGTCTTTTACTTTATGTACTTTTCTTTTTTAAAGATTTATTTATTTTTATTTATATGAGTATGCTGTAACTGTCTTCAGACACATACCAGAAGAGTGAATTGCATCTTGTTCCTGATGGTTGTGAGCCATCATGTGATTGCTGGGAATTAACCTCAGGACCTCTGGAAGAGTAGTCAGTGCTCTTAAACATTGAATCATCTCTCCAGCCCCTGTACCTTTTCTTAAATACCATCATTGAATATTTCAGATCTATGTCATGGCCCAATCTACTGTATTCACATTGATGTTAATAAAATTCAAGTTTGTTTTGAATATAATAAGTTGAGCACAGAAAATAGTGTACCAACAAGATCTCATAACTATGTTTGTTATTTCAATTTTGTCATATGTTTAATTTGCTTTATTAACACAAAGAGTTTTGTTTTTCAATTTTTACTATCAAGATTTCTATAGTGAGCTTCATAAAAGTTCCAAGAAAAGTAATACACTGTCTCAAACAATGTAAGGGGTTATAATGAATACATATCAGACAATCCAACCCTCAATTTAACAAAACAATGAACTTTAGCCCAGTGGTGACACAAACCTTTAATTCCAGCACTTGGGAAGCAGAGGCAGGTGGATTCCTGAGTTCGAGGCAACCACAGTCTACAGAGTGAGTGCCAGAACAGCCAGGGCAATAAAGAGAAACCCTGTCTCAAAAAAACAAAACAAAACAAAACAAAACAATGTACTACATTACTCAGAAATTGGAATATCGCCATAATGTTTTATTCATTGAAAAACATCTGTTACAAATGTATGTTTTGTTCCAAACTTGATGGAAACATAACAGAATTCTATTCTATAAAATCTAATATAATGGAAATATATACTTATTTAAAAATCAAAGTTACATTGATCCTTTCATTAAATGTGTTCTTTTATAATTTCAAGGTTTAAGACAGGTTGATTGAGAGAGAGGCATAGGTTAAGTTGGAAGGGAGAGAGGGAGGTGTAGAACTATTTCCAATGTAGCAAAAAATCCTCAAACATATAAAAAAATGTTTCTAATGGAATACTTATGACTCAGCTACAGGGGAGGTAGGGATTTGAAAAATGATGTGTCTTATGTTTTCATTTGGCTTTATTTTTATCCTATTACTGAACACATATTGATGGGCATACTAGCCAGGGATGGAGAAGAGAAGAATCATTCAGGATAAGACAATATTTATTTATATTTACTTATATTTTTAATATTTTTTAAAAGATATGTTAAAAACTTACATGTCATGAAAGGTTTATTATTATTATTACTATTATTATCATCCAAATTTTACTCATAAAAATATTGAGACTAAAAGTACATTATTGTCTTTTGGACTTTTGAATAATTTTGATAATATTTAACTTGGGTTATTGGGCTACCAACATTCCATGAGTTCAGTATATATAAAACTTTCAGTGATATACACACTCCCAGAGTTGTTTATTCTATATCTCGGTGTTAATAACAGTGATGTATAGACAGGATGCTTTTTTCATTAGCACAACCTTTTATCTGTGTCCTTTTCTTGCATCAGGGGCCAGGGAGCTCTCTAAACTTTTTCTGTAAAGACATTCCTCTATCAAGAGTTCTACCCTCAGGTGTCTAACTATGCACCTTGTAAGACCTACCTTCTTTGACTCTTGTGCTACATATGAAGCATAATTTTAAATAATAATGTTATGTTTAGATAACAAAGGGAATAAATAAGTGTACTTGGTATTCTACTGTAATTTGGTCTAGTTCTTTATTTTAGAATGTTAGAAACTTTCAATTTTCAGAATTCAGATATTTACCAAGGGGAAAGAGTGGAATAGTACCTTTAAGGTCTGTAAAGTGTTTGGCTGTGGTTACTGTTATTTGTTCTGTTGTAAATATTATTTCAGCATTTAATCTATTCAAGAGCAGTTCTCATTGTCATGAAAGTGACAGAACACATAGTTTGAATTACAAAAAAAAATAATAATAACCTTTATTTACTGGACTCTCCCACTGCCTCCTAGGTGAAATTTTCTCAATATAAAAATTTAGTAGGATATATAAATTTAGACCATAGCAATACTAAAGTGACTGATTACTTGAAAGGTATTTAGGGGGATTTTGAGACAGTTGCTCTGTCTTCTATAATTACAATTTCTCAGTTCCAAGTGGTATTTCTATAACAGGTAAAATTGTATTTTCTTTGTGTGCTAATGCTTTAGTACAAAAAAATATAACTATTCCCCACACATGAAGGTAACTGATAAAATTTTTGTTTTAATCTAAGTTTTTTTCTAAATTTTTAAAAAATTACATGTAGGTATGTAAATCCATTGTAAAATAAGGCAGTGTACAAAAAGGTAAAATTGTTCTTATATTTTTCAAAGGAAGAAAAATCATATTTTCTCAAATAAATTTAAACTACTGTATCTAAAGAAAATGGGATATTAATATTAATATTAATTAAAATATGAATGAATATAAAAATTATTTATGTAGGTTTATATTACAAGTAATAGTCTATAATGAATACTTATATATTCTGCATTTTCTAGATTTTGTTTATCAAATATTTTACTTTATTTCTAGACAGAACCATCTAGAATATATTTAATCATAGAAAAGTTATGAAAATTTTATGATTAATTAAATTTTCTAAATATATTCTACTCAATGAAGCCTACTAATGGACTCTTAAACTTCTATAAACTTAGTTATGATTTGTTGAGATCAAAATCCTACAAATGCAAGAGACAAATTGTCATTAAGACGGACAATTAAAATGGATTTTAGAGAAATCAGAGCACAGAATCATAATAAGTGCAGAATTCATGACCAAATGAAGAATGCTGGCTTGCATTATTTTTATCAGACATACTGTTTTGTTTTCATTAGCTTCAATAGCTAAGATTTTCTTCAAGCTGACAACAGAGTTTTGAAAGAGCAATTGCCCAGTCTAGTGTTTCACATTTAAAGGAAGCAATGAGGAGGTAATTACAAAGGTATCTATAGTACCCTACCATGTTCTCTGATATGGGCATAAATGACTGCTGCACAGAACATGGTTCAGATTTGCTCTTGGAAATTTGTCATCATATATGTAGTTGAAACATATCTGCAGTATAAGCTTTGACACCTCTCTCAATATCCCTCTCAATGTAGCTCCAACTCAAAAACTTCTGTATTAAAAACATGATGACTTTGCTATTCCAACAACTAATCTTCAATGTTTACAGCTTCTGGAAAAGAATAACGGTGTAACTGAAGTAATATCTGCATTGTGGAACATTTGCCATGAAGATTGTGATATTTAAAAAGAAAATATTTGATGGGCTTAAGATAATCTCCAGTGTGGTATTGGTGAGGCTGTGACCCTCACTGTTAGAGTCATGTTGTCAAAATGCTTTACTGTTTATTTAAGATGCTTAGACAAAATAGTTCTCCATTAGTGTGTTCATACTCTAGCTAATCTGCTTTAAACAAGTTAGTTACCGTAAATGAAAGCCTTGGAGAGAGCTGGAGACCTGAGAATTAGTTCTACTCAATTATCAAACACTTGACATACACAACCATGGTCTAAGAGGCTTGTCAGTTCTTCCCTACAATGCTGTAGTATTTTTAATGGAAGTTAAAAGTTTATAAACTTTGTGCCTATTACAATAACTTTCCATATGCAACAAAATATCTGTGATCCCAGGTTGCCAACTACGTCTGCTTATATAAAATAAGAGCAGTTCAGTACGCTTATCCAGAATGCATAGACAGACCTGTGCCTTGATATATGTTAATGCTATGTATTGGTGTTGTCTTTGTAGCAATTTGAATAACTTTCAAAAGTGATTCTAAAGGAGGCTTAAGGGACCAAGGCTGTAGCTCAGCAGTAGTGTGATTGACTAATATGCATGGGTCTATGGTCTTGACTTCCAGCATCAAACAGAAACTTCATTAGACTTATTTGTTTCATTAAGGTATATATTGGTATTGCTATTTCTTTAGAAGCCCCCATTTACTAATGAGTAAGCAGATAATGTTAAATAAATCCCCCATATAAAAAAATTATAATTATAGAACATGAGATTATCTTTGTTTAATTTATATATAGAGAGAGAAAGAGAGAGAGAGAGAGAGAGAGAGAGAGAGAGAGAGAGAGAGAGTTTAAGACCTGGGCTAAATGTGAGCCTGTCTCAAAACAAAGAAATATAATCCAACAAAACAATAAATACTTATTAATTAATAGTGCAAAGTTTTATTTTATTTTTAGAATTAGTTCCATTATTCTCTGACAGTAAAAGTTTGTATGTTATGCAATAGAAGGTCAAGTTGAGCACTTGTGCCAATATAGGAGGTTTTAAGACTTTTAAATGTGATCATAGAAATATTGATATTACATTTCCCATTTCACAGATTCAAGAGTCTTTTAAACGAAGTTATATTTCAGTGAATATTTTGGTGGCTTTTCTTCTAAACATTGATTTACAGTGTAAGGAAGGATAACCCCAATTGCATTTAAAAGAAGCCCTGTAGATGTTGAGTATCATTTAAGATGATAGCCCAGCTCTTCGCCTGAATTTTAAAATGTCAACCTACATATTACTCATCTGTATATATTCAGGACCACTTGCTGCCCTTTAAAATAAAAGTAGACAAGGGCTTGAAATATTGCAATTCTTAGGATCATATTGAACATAAGAACATTTCATGGTTAAACACTTTACCTTGATTGGCTCTTTCCTTCTTGTGACATTGTAGAGACCTTTAGGTTTCCATGTCCTTGCTAACAGACTCAGACAGGCCTAGGCCAATATTAAGGATGCTTTGGTCTTTCTCTGTTCTGTGCTTCAACTTCAGTGCATACCTATAGAGCTTGCTAGGAATTTTTTTTTTTACAGGTTTAAAACATGCTACTTTATTCTTCCAATCAAGATTAGATCCTCAGTTAATTATTGCTCTCTACAAGACTTTGTATCTGTGGTTTATACGGAAAAGTTCTATTGTCAATCATAAAAACATGTTAGGATATAGAGCAGGAATGGGAAAAACTTAAGAGTACTCAGTTTACTATTTTATGTTGTAATATTTGGTCAAAAGATATTTCAAAACATGTTACTGTTCCAATATTCACAATAAAAATAAATAAGAGGGAAACTGAGATTGTGCCTGTAAATTCTGAATCAATTTGTGGTTGATTTTCATTTGTCTTTCTGTAAACATTATTTTAGCATTTAATATGTACCAGCTCCAGGACTCAGTGCCCCATGAAAAAACATGAGAGCAGAGTGTTGGGCTTTGATGAAATTTATCCTTTAAAACTGGACTCTAGTAATGAGCATATAAAATCAATTTAGGAAGACCTGACACTAATAGATTCTGTTTTTTTGAAAACTATGTAATTATTTTCTTATTTGTGTGTTTGTAAGGGTGTGTATGTGTGCGCATATATGTTCATGAATGTGCCCACACTTGTTAGAAGAGTTTCTTTCCCTAAACCTGAGTAGTAATAGGTACAGGTAGTAATGGACTGCTGGACCTGAGTTCTGGGAATGAGACCCAGGTCTTCTGAAAGAGCTTATAACCAGTGATCCCTCTGCATTTTCACATTCTGCTTTTATTTTAATTATTTTATATAAAGTACTGGATGTAATAAAATAAAGCAAGGAACAGCAACAATAGCCAAAATCAAATATTAGACATGACAGAATTGATCTAAAACACTATAGATACAATTCTTTTGTATTAAAATAAATGGATTTTAAATGTACCTTCAAAATTTACCAAACTAGGATGTATCTCCAACTGCATTAGTGAGGGTGTATGTGTCTACCTATCTATCACCTACCTATTTGTCTCTGTCTGTCTGTCTATCTATCTATCTATCTTTCTATATCTGTCAAGTATTTACATACGTAATTACTTATACATAAAGTTAAATGTTTTTATAGAGGGTATATTCTTATATATAAAGTCAAATATAGATAAATTTAATTTTACACTTAATTTTATAGAAGTATCACTAGTCTTATAATAACTATTTCTTTATCATTTGATATCTATCTATCTATCTACATAGATAGATAGATAGATAGATAGATATACTATTTATAAGTAATTTGTCTTATCTGTGCACAGAATCCTATCTAGGTTAGGTGGGACAAAATTCAAACTATTCTTGAGTTGAAAACCTCCCACATGGCTTCTTTAGAAGAGAATTAGTTCATGGAATTCTTTACTTCCTCTGTCCTATTTATTCCTGAAAATCAAATCAAACACAGTTAAAGTGGCAGGTGCTATTCAATAGGAGATAAATATATATATATATATATATATATATATATATATATATATTTATACACACACACATACATACACACACACACACACACACACATATATATATATCCATGTATACATACATATATCTTTATATATGTGTGTGGAATTGTGTGTGCTGTGTACACAGTTTATCAAATATTGGCAAGATATCAAGATTTATTTAAGCATTTGAAATATAAATTATTTGTACAGAGACAGTGCTGAGGTGAAGAGGCTGTGCAGAGTTCAATATAGTTAACAAGAGCCATAGATCATCCTGAACCAAAGCTTAAGTACTGTCTAGCTGTAGTGCCTCTCATCAAATGATCTTTTGAAGATCATGTACAGATTTTCAGTGACCCTGGCATATTCTGTCTACTCTGTCTGATGGATAACTAATTCAGTTGAAAACAAACAAACAAACAAACAAACAAAACCATGAAAAATACCAACTTAATTCTGTCAAAAACAAGTGATCAATTCTGGAAAGAGTACAAAATCATGCCATAACTTATCTTAATGATGAAATAGAGAAAATGTTCTTTATGTTTTTCAGTCTTTCCTATGACTCCACTGTGAGCAGATGGCACATTGCAAGTACTCTTAAGGTGTAGGCTTTTCGTATAGACTTTTCTTTCTATTTGATCTTGCTTCATAGTGATTGATTCATCACTCTGAACGTTTGGAGAACAGATGGCTTGGGGCATCAGGGTCAGTGAAGGTGATTGAAAATGTATCACTTGAGTGAAAGCAAGAAACCCTTGAAATATAGAAGAAATGTGGGATTCTGTGTGAGGTCACTGGGTATAGTGAAGTCTACTAGAAAAAAAGTAATGATGTGAATGACTGGAACCTAGAGTTGTAGACCTGGATGTTTGCTTTTACATAGAATTTATTTTCATCAAAACATCTGCCCAATTATGAACCTTAATTGCATCCAAGTACTCATTTTTGTCACATGCATGAGGGAATGTTTTCAACATAGCAGTATCCTCACAGGCTAATGAATTTTATGTTTAACATAGAAAATGTGAGAGTTCATCTGGAGAACTCAGGGATGACACACTTTTAGAGAAGTATATCTTACTTTTAAAAAACAAATAAAAACCAACCAAACAAAAAAACAAACAATACAAGTCCTTGCTTGTGTCATATGGCTTCAAAAATTTCCCAGTCTATTAAATTTTGTAAAGTACTTTGGTCATTCCTCTTTGTTTTCTTGTGGGCTCATCTGCTTAGTAAAGAAAGAAAATTTCTTCAGATATTTTAATGTATGAGAAGATATGGATATAGTTCAGTGATGTCTCTATGTCACATCTTTTCCACTAAAATGTAATTTCAAAATTAGATGGACATATTTCCTCTATCTAATCAAGCTGTCTTGTTTTCATTGTTCAAATAACCCAGTCAATTCTTTCATTCTCCATTCAGGATAAATTTTATAACAGTTTTATAAAATCTCATGTCAGCTTCAGGATGGTTGAAGCTTCTTACATTTATAATAGGGGGTGATTCTAATATGCATTTGTGCTTTGTGTAATCCAGCCACAGAACAATATTTCTAAATTTATTATGATTACTATCTGGTTCATAGTTTTAGAATGTTTTTTGTAGTGACTAAATGCTTATGATTTTATCATCTTTATAATGAAATGAGCTTAGAACTGAATCATGTGGCACTTTCTCTTTTTATTATTTCAAAATGATCACATCTATCATTAGCCAGAATTCTTTTAGATATTAAATATTGTTCAACAAACTCCAGACTTCAAAGATCAGCAATGTATTGAGATCTTGATGAATTTGTAAAGGTGAAATTTTAAGGTCAATTATAATATTTCAAATAATATTATTGGGGTCAGATTATAGTCCATCACATAAGTTTCTAAATCCTATAAATTTTGTGTCCTAAAACTCTCACTTGCTAGCTCATCCTTGCAGCTAGCTTGTGATGTTTTGTTGTTGTTGTTGTTTTGTTGTTGTTGTTTTATAAACAGTGATTCATTCATCAACATAATACATATATTCTTGATAAGGTTCCTTCAAATAACATCAGGTATTTATTTATTGGTAAGTTTACTGTGGGACATACAATAATGCTGGTGTTCATGAAATGATTTATTTGATACAAATTGAATTTAAAGTCATAGTATTATCATGTATAAAATCTGTTTTTGTTTGTGTTTTAATCTTATTATGTTTACCACCTACCATTTTTTCTTGACTACTCATTTGCTTTTGTAATATGGTATCTATCTACCCCAAGTAACTATATAATTTCTTTATAAATACAGATTATCCTGGTTTGAAACATATAATGATTTCTGCTTCTCAAAACAGATATGCCCAACTTACATTTAAATTTTTCCATCAGGTTGTCATTGTTAGATGATAGGAACCCAGCTACCCACTTTCAAACAGTAGTAACATTCTATCTGTGACCTTGAATTCTCAACTGAGAGCATAATAATTTCAAGTTAGCTTGCTCATATTTTTTGTTTAGTTCCATTAATTGGATGCATGAGGCTGTGGAAACTGCTGTATTTATTTAACAAAAGCTGTTCCCCTTTCATGACTTAAATATGTATTTAGGATGTTACATCAAATAATTTTTCCTCAGGCTATGATGCACAATGTAAAATATTTTTGAAAAGCTTATTTAAAAATCATGACATTGTTTCTAATTTATTGGATGCTTCTGGCTATATAAAACCTTTGGATGTTTGCTTCTTGTGGAAATGAATACAGTTGCTCTCAAAAGTCTCTGAACTGTATCATGGACTAGCCAAATTTTATATGTAATTTTAATAACAGTTATTTTCTTGTATACAAAGAAACAGACTTTTACTTTGAAGCTCTGTTTATAGTAGGACATACATTTTTTTAGAAAACATATAGACCAATTAAATAGAAAATAGTATTTTGAATAAATTTAACAATTAGTCTCAACAGATAGTATAACCTGTCTATTTAAAATAGGTAATAGGTATTGTTGAAATGACATATAGTTTATTTTTTATTGCTTATTTTATTTATTTACATTTCAAATGCTGTCCCCTTTTCTGGTTTCCCCTCTACAAACCCCCATCCCATCCCCATTCTCCCCTGAATCTAGAAGGGTCCACCCCCACCCACTCTCCAACTCCTGATTCACCTCCTTAACATCCCCTTATGCTGGAGCATCAAGTCTCCACAGGGCCAAGGGCTTCCCCTTCCATTAACTTCAGATAAGGCAATCCTCTGCTACATATGATTCTGAAGCCCTGGGTCCCTCCATGGTTGGTAGTTTAGACTCTTGGAGCTCTGGGGATCTGGTTGGTTGATATTGTTGTTCTTACTATGGGGTTGCAAATCCCTTCAACTCCTTTAGCCCTTGCTCTGACTCCTCCATTGGTGTCCCTGAGCTCAGTCTGATATTTGGCTGTGAGCATCCACATCTATGTTTGTCAGGCTCTGGCAGAGCCTCTCAGGAGACAGCTATACCAGGCTCCATTCAGCAAGTGCTTCTTGGCATCACCAATAGTGTCTGGGTTTGGTGTCTGCAGATGGGATGGATCCTTAGGTGGAGAAGTCTCTGAATGGCCTTTCCTTCAGTCTGTGCTCCACTCAGTCCCTGTATTTTCTTTAGACAGGAGCAATTCTGGGTTCATATTTTTGAGATGGGTGGGTGACCCTAATCCCTCTACCAGTGTCTGTACCTAACAACTGGATATGGTCTCTACAGGTTCTATCTCCCCTTTGTTGGGTGTTTCAACTAATGCCATCCCTGTTGGGCCCTGAGAACCTCTTGCTTCCCCGGCATCTGGGACTTTCTAGTGGCTATCTCAGGTTCCCCATTCCCCACTGCTACACACATCAGTTCAATTTCCTGACCCAGTGTACTACTCCCTGGTCCCTCTTAAACCTGATCTTGCCCTATATTTTAGGTTATAAGAAAGACACCCCTGAGTGCTTAGCTCTAAATGGATCCTTGATATCATGTTCTATACACAAAGGGCTCAAGGATCATCATAAAAGCATGGGCAGAGAGATTGTAAGAACCAAAAGTAGTTAATGAATAGTGGCTAAAGAAAAACAATTTGCTGATAAGAGCATTACACATATGATCTCTCAGTAACAGTTGATTTGTGTGGAAAATCTTACCCAAGATGAACAAAGTCAAAATGTCAACCAGGACAATGGAAGAACCTGAGAAGCACCATGCTTATTCTAGAAGCTGCTGACAATTAGTGGCTTCTCAGGGAAGGAGGGTGTTTTCTTCAGTGATGCAGCTCCAAAAAGGAACCCTATACTCCAATAGAAGATCCTATACCCATGCATATACAGTTAGTACTAACTGGATTCTATAGTAAAACCAAAAATACCAAAAAGACACAGCACATACAGTTGAAATCGACAACTGATTGTGGGGAAGTAAGGAGAAGAGTTGGAAGGGAGAGAATAGGGTGCTGAGTTTGACCAAACCACATTAAATGCATATATGAAATTCTCTTTTTTTAATGTTATTTATTTACATTGCAGCTGTTGCCCCCTCCCTGTCCTCCCTCCACAATTCCTTGTCCCATTCCTCCTCTCCCCTCACCTCAGGGATGGTGCTCCCCCTTTACCCCCAAGACCCCCCCCTTCTCTGGAGCCTCAATTCTCTCTACGATTAGGTGCATCTTTTCCCACTAAGGCCAGACCAGGCAGTCCTCTGCTGTATATGTACCTGGAGCCTTGGGCAAGGCCATGTATACCATTTGGTTGTTGACTCAGTATCTGGGGGCTCCTAAGGGTCAAAGTTAGTTGAGACTGCTGGTCTTTCTATGGGGATGCAATCCCTTAAGCTTCTTCAATCCTTACCCAAATTCAACCATAGGGGTTCCCAGTGGTTCAGTCTAATGGTTTGCTATAAGTATCTGTTTCTGTCTTAATCAGCTGATGATAAGGCCTCTCACAGGAAAGCATGCTAGGCTCCTGCTTATAAACACATCATAGCATCAGTGATAGTGTCAGGCCTTGGTGCTCCCCTGCCATTGCATGAGATGGATCCCAGGTTGGAAGGGTCACTGGACCACTTTTTGTTAAGATTCTTCTCCACATTTGTCCATGCAGTTCTTTTAGACAGGAATAATTCTGGGTCATTACTTTTGACTGTGGGTTGGTAGCCCCATTCCTCTACTTGAGGCCCGGTCTATCTACTGAAGTTGGACTCAAGTTCCCTCTCTCCACTTTTGGGAATTTTGGCTAAGGTCTTCCTTATTGAGTTCTGAGAGTCTCTCACTTTCCAGGTCTCCGGTACTTTATAGAAAGCCCCCCCTAACTCCCATTCCCAGAGGCTACATATTTTCATTCGTTCTCCTGGACCTCTGGTCTTCTCTCCTGTTCTCCCACCAACATGATCCAATTCCCCTTCTATCCACTCCATCTCCTCCCCCACCCAGGCCTCTTTTTCCATTTTCCTTCCATGATTATTTTCTTCCTCCTTCTAAGTGGGATTGAAGCATCCTTACAAGGGCTTTCCTGTTTGTTAAACTTCTTTTGGTCTGTGGCTGTATCCTAGGTATTCTGTACTTTTTGGCTACTTTCAATTTATCCATGATTACATACAATACATGTCTTTTTGGGGTCTAAGTTATGTCACCCAGGATGATATTTTCTAATTCCTTCTATTTTTCTGCAAAATTCATGAAGTCCTCATTTTTAATAACCGAATAATAATCTATTGTGCAAATGAACCACATTTTCTGTATTCATTCTTCAGTTGAGGAACATCTGAGTTGATTCCAGCTTCTTGTTATTACAAATGAGGGTGCTATCAACATAGTGGAGCACAGGTCCTTGTGGTATCATAGGGTATCTTTTGGGTATAAGGCCAAGAGTGGTATAGCTAGGTCTTTAGGTAGAACTATTTCCACTATTTAAGGAATCTCCAGACTCATTTCCAGAGTGCTTATACCAGTTTGCATTCCCACCAGCAATGAAGGAGTGTTCCTCTTTCTCCACATCTTTGCCAGCATCTGCTGTCACTTGAGTTTTTGATCTTAGCCATTATGACTAGTTTAAGGTAGAATCTCAGGGTCATTTTGATTTTCATTTCCCTGATGATTAAGAAATTTTGAACAATTCCTTATGTGCTTCTCAGCCATTCCTCTGTTGTGAATTCAATGATTAGCTCTGTACCCTGTTTTTTAAAATTGGGTTATTTGGATTTTGAATTTTAATTTCTATAGATCTTTATATATTTTGAATATCTTTCCTACTTTCTCTTCCATTAGATTCAGTGTACCTGGTTTTATGTTGAGGTCCTTGAACCACTTGGACTTGAGCTTTGTGCAAAGTGATAAATATGAATCTATTTTTATTATTTTACATGCAAACCGCCAGTTAGACCAGGGCTACTTATTCCACTGTAGTATTTTGGCTTCTTTATCAAAGATCAAGTGTATATGGGTGTGTGTGTTAATTTCTTGTTCTTCAATTTTATTCCAGTGGTTGGCCTGTCTTTCTCTGTATGAACGTCATGCTGTCATCATCACTATTGCTTTATAGTAGAGTTCAAAGTCATGGATTGTGATTCCCCCAGAAGATTTTTTATCTTTGAGAATTGTTTTGGCTATACTGGATGTTTTGTTTTTCCATATGAAGTTGAGAATTGCCTTTTCCATGTCATTGAAGTATTGTGTCATTAAAGTATGTGTATGTGTATATATGATTCCTAATGTGAATGAAACATGCTCATTTTAAATTTCACAGTCTACTTTGAACCTTTTTTTATAGAATAAATAGGATGCTGTTTTGATTAATTTTTATAGAGTATTTATGGCAAAAAGGCAAAATAATTTTTGATGGCTCTGGTCAATTTTCTGGTGCTTTGTCTCCAATCACACATCTTGTAAAACAGAGCTTCTTTCACATCAAGGTCCACTATATCTATAGAAAAGAAAAGAAAAAGTTTATTTACTTTCTTTTTTTTTCTCGCAAAAACTTCATTAAGGCAATTCAGGTACAAAGAGCTTGTTTCAATGGAACATTTGAGGATCTATATTTATTCATAGTGGAGAAATTATAGAAAAGAAGGTGAGAAAATTCCCATACTACTTACAAGGTCAGGAGGAAGGGTAGGGTACAAGTTCTCAGGCAGATTCCTTCTTTATGTGCAACTAGAACCCAAGTCAGTGGAATTCGGTGCCCACATTTACTCTGCAGTCCATTTATCTGTTTATAGAACCCCTGATGAGCATCCAAAAATTCATTCCCAAGGTACATTCAAATTCCCTAAGTCCATTCAAACTGACTATGCAAACAAACCATCAAGACACTAGGGAAAATTATTCTTGTCTTATGATTCTGCAATGGAAGACGTTCTAAAATGCAAGCCTTAGATATTCTTCAGTCGTCTTGCTTTGGTGACTGACTCCATGAATCCTTCAAAGAGAAAACCCTGTGTTGTTCTTACATATGATTCATCATTAAATGCTGGAAACAGATTTCTATCTGTGTATCTTCATATGCAGTTAGATTTTATGATTCCCTTATTGGAACCCAAAGATTGGTTTGTGATTTACTGCTACTTTTGCTTGCTTATGTGAGATATCTGGAGAGAGAAAATAAGAAGCCAGAGTCATGATTTCCTCTCCATGATTTTGTAAACTAGTTATTCAATGTCCTTTTGTTTGACTGTAGCACTATAACACTATAAAAGTTTGTCTTAAATTCAAAAGAAAAAATTTATGCTGATGTAGCCTTAAGCAACACAAGCAGCAGGTTGCAATGCCTGAACTTGTAAGGCAGTCTGCTTTAGCTATCACTGGATAATCTGATGAATGGGGCTTTTGTAAAAGTCTTTGATCTAGATAAGGTATCATTGAAAAATTCAGCTAGCCTAGATTTTTTAAGCTTCCAAGTTCAGTAGTACACTACTATGTTATTTGAAAGAACTTTTCTAATGATTAGAGGATAAGGTTGTATATTTTAACATTTTCATTTGTCATTCTGAAACTATACCTGAGCTGAGAAGGTCTGGGTCTGGGATGAGAGTTCAATGGCATGTTTCTTTTCATGTTTGTTTGTTTGTTTGTTTGTTTGTTTAATGGGCATTACAACCAGAAGGCCAATATATATAAGAAAAATACTGATGGCTTTTAAAAGATTTTTGTAACCCTATAACTATGTAAAAAGTATATATACCCTCTAGCTTTCTTGAACATCCACAGATATAAATAAAGATTTTTTTGTTGCTCAACTTTTAAGGCCAAATAAAATGTAGTCAATATATTTGGGCATCGTGTTCAATATATTATCCAAGTTCAAGTAGTTAGAGAGGAAATTATTTTTTGTTTGTTAATTTTTGTAATATATAATGGAGTTGAGAAAGCTTTGGACAAGTTGCTCGTAAACTTTGAACATTTGAGCAAAGATTGGCATTTGCCAAGAGCAGCATAAAAATATAACATATACTTCCTCATCTTTCAAACACATTGAAAACTGGCAATCATAAGCATAAATACATCCTCTTACTGAGATTCTCGTCCTCTTGCCTCAAAGGAGAACTGATATACATATCTGTTTGCATGCTTAAAAGTACATATGTATTCTTGTGCATGCTAATGCTGAGGTAGATATCATGTCTTTTTCTTGATTTCTCTGCATTTCATTTATTCAGGTATAGTGTGTTACTGAGCCTGATGTAGTCCAATCCAGCTAGTCTAGCTGTCCAAACTGCTCTCTAGGTACCCGGTCTCTGATTACCAATTTCTAGAATAATGGGTGGGCTTCCATGCCTAACTGTGGATTTTAACCACAATCTCCAAACATGGACAACAAAGTCTTTATCAGTGGGCAAAACCTCCTACTCCTTATGTCTTGCCTTTAGACTGACTTTGATATTTGATTAAAATTAAGTGGTTTTACCACAGAAAGTCTCAGGATTAGTTTACTTTGTCCCCATGTTTTGTCATCATTCTCACAGTTCTAGGTTGTCTTCTGATTAAACCTTATAGTCTTCACACGTATTCATATTGCCATTAAAATTACTCTACAGATTTTTTGGGGGGGGTGTAACTGACTTCTTCACTTAATTCCACAATTTTCATACAGGCCCTTATTGTTCACATTATCTTTCCAGTGGCTTTGTATATTCATAACATTTTCATTTTTTTAAATATTACTTATTTTTCCATCTGTTTCTGTTTTACTAAATAAAATGTAATATTCCACAGAGGTGCAACACTTTATTTTGTTTCCCAATTTTTTTCTTTGCATCCACAAACCAAGAATGTCACTGGAACACAATGGTCTCTTATTTATTGTGTTAAATAATATTACTTCCATATTCTTTTTCTTTCATGATTTCTGTTTTATTAGCCACAAAACAGAAATATTACAATTAAATAAAGGAAGCAAAATTCTTAAAAACAAAAGATAAGCAAAAATGATTTTCAGTGTCGGACAGTGGAATGAAAACAGATGAGAAGCCAGCCAGAGTCAAATTCCAGCATTGGGCACATCACTTCCCCACATTGAATCTTAATTACTTAAAATACAGTCATAATAAGATGTCTAATATGCCTGGATTACTTTTAATATTTATTGAATTAATTTCTATCAAATCTTTGAACAAGTGCACAGTGAGTATATGATGCCTTATTTACTGCTGTATTCTATTGTCAATCTATGACTTAAGTTCTCTGACAAGGAACTTTCTACAGCAATGGAAAGTGACAGTTTTAATAGCATTTGCTACCGTGAAGGGAATGAATAAGAGAGAACTCTATGATGTTAAATAGAAGGAATTTAATTAGCATATGTCATTAGCTCTATGTTTTCCCAGGTCAGGTAGCTAATAGAGGCAATAAATTTTGTTCCAAATACTCCAAATGCTTCCTCTTATTAGAGTGAACCAATAATTTTGATATTCCCTATATGCCAAAATCTATTAGCATAAGTTCAACATTTTAAAAACTCACCTGCATAAATCTGTCATTTAATATTGCTTTGTTTAGGAAAAATGTTTATTATTACATCTTTGGAAGCAAGGATAAATGTTATGAGTTTAGAGTGTCAGAGAGATGGGTAGTAAATATTCATAGCTTGTTATCTCCCCATATCAATGTGCAAGGGTCAATAAATATCTCCTTTAGCAGAATACTTATAAAACTCACATGTACAAATTCAGGCTCTTCCACGCAGTCACTAAATGGTCACTCTCTGTACCTGCTGGAGAACTTAGGAGACTTTAGAATCTCAATCATTATAGAACTCCCACTAAATAGATCATTTTTCAAGTTCATGACATTTGTCTAGTCAACAAAAGCTTTAGAATAAAACCTGCTGTTCTGGCTAGTTTTGTGTGTCAACTTGACACAAGCTGAAGTTATCACAGAGAAAGGAGTTTCAGTTGAGAAAATACCTCCATGAGATTCAGCAGTAAGGCATTTTCTCAATTAGTGATCAAGGGGGAAAGGCACCTTGTGAGTGGTACCATCTGTGGGCTGGTTGTCTTGGGTTCTCTAAGAAAACAGACTGAGCAAGCCAGTAGAAGCAAGCCAGTAAGCAGCATTCTTCCATGGACTCTACATGAGTTCCTGCTTCCTGATCTGCTTGTGTTCCAGTCCTGACTTCCTTTGGTGATGAACAGAAGCATGAAGTATAAGCTCAATAAATCCTTTCCTCCCCAACTTGTATCTTGGTCATGGTGTTTGTGCAGGAATAGAAAGCCTGACTAAGACACCTGCCAACAGTAGCATTGTGGGTGTTCAGTAGACATTTATGAAGTATATGATTATATCACTTGATGTAAACAATTTCAAAGTCATATATTTAAATCATCTGAAGTCCTATTTTAGCACTCTCATAGAAGCAAGGAGATGAGAGAGAGTGGGATGTGATGGGGGGTTGTAGAGGGGTAACTGGGAAAGGGGATATCATTTAAATGTAAGCAAATAAAATGATTAATAAAAACAATAAGTTATGTCAATATACACATTAAGTAGTGAGTATGTGACATCTCATGTTTTTCTTTCCTTTGTTTCCCAATCATTTATAACTGAAGAGTATTACATGCAAAATTTAGATTATACAAATGAGCTTGCTTCACTTGTTAAATTTAAATTTTTCATACATGACACTATATTTATCCCACTTTCTCTGTTGTTTAGCTTTTCTGTTGGACTCCACTCTGTACTACTCCATGGGAGTTTTTCCATGCCTGACCTTAAGTATTTGTTGGATAATTTAGAGGGTTTTTTCTTAGGGGGAGAGGGGTAGAGTATTATCACACGAAATGATGTTTCTTTATTTAGTGTGTATGGGAGTGTATTATGTGCATATAATTTTATATACATTCCTTATGGCTTTTTCAAAAGACCTTAGTGTTATATTGTCACTCCATTTTTTCCCCATTTTATTGACATCACTCTGCATCTCACTTAAAGTATCTCCTTTTTTGTTCTTCTTATTTTCCTTTACAGCACTCATATCTTATAATTTTCTTTCTTTATATTTACTCATTTATTTATTCACTTTATATCCAGATTGCACCCTCCAATTCCCTCCCTGACAAATCCCCTCCCTAAGAATTTCTTCTCCCATTCTTCTTATAGAAGGGGAACCACCACCTTGGATACTACCTTGTCCTGGGATATCCATACTAAGTAGGAATAAGTGCTTCCTCACCTATTAAGGCTCAACCTGGCAGTCTAGTTCAGAGAAGGGTATCCAATGGCAGGCAAAAGACTCAGAGACAGCCTCTGCTCCAGTTGTTAAGGGACCCACAAGAAAACCAAGCTGTACATCTACAAATGTGCAGGGAACCTAATTCCAGGCCCACTGTGCTCTTTGGTTCATGGGTCAATCTCTGTGATCCTCCATGAGCCCAGGTTAGTTGACTCTGTAGATCTTCTTGTGGTATCTTTGAACCCTCTGTTTTCCTCAATTCTATTCCTCAATTTTCCACAAGATTCCCCAAGCTCTGCTTGATGTTTGGCTACATGTCTCTGAATCTGTTTCGATAAGCTGTTGGTGAAGCCTCTCGTGAGACAGTTATGCTAGGCTTCTTTCTGCAAGCCTAGCAGAATATCATTAGCAGTGTCAGAGGTTGGCTTTTGTTACATGGATTTGTCTCAAGTGCTGCCAGTCATTGGTTGTCCATTCCCTTAATCTTTCCTATAGTTTTCTTTCAAGTGTGGTGGACTTACTGGGTTACTTTGCCCAGTTTAGAAGAACAGGAATCAATAAAAATAATATTTATTGAAATGAAAAGGCTAGAGAAGGATGAGTGAGGGTGGAAATAATATATTTAAATTAAATTAAAAATATACAATGTTTTTAGAAGCTCCTTAGTTGACATAAGCATTTTCCCATGATTGACATCTCCACTAGGATGTGCATCTTCAAAATTATTCAGTTCTTTTTGGTTTATTAGTATTATTAGCATCTTTACATTTTCTTTCCTCTTTATTGTTTCGAACATGTCTGGAAAATTATAGTAGTTCATCTATATGACTGTGGTCTACAAATATTCTGCCTTCCTCTCATTGTGATCCATTTCTTCCTGTATCAATGGACACCTAAATCACTGACAGGTCACCTAGGAGGAAAGCCATGGTAAAATTATCACTATTAGATACCTTTATTTTTTGCCTCCCTTCCATTTTATTTAATGGTATATAAAAATATTTGTACAGGACAAAAACAATTTTGTTAGTAGCTTCCTAATATTTAATAAGCACAACACATTGCTAACTTCATGATTCTCAGATCATTTATGTCTGATTCAATGATTTAAATATATATCTTATTTTGTCATATCTGTTTATTTAAATTAATACATTTGACTCTTTACTTACTTTTCTAAGTTCCTATATATGAGTATATAATCTGGAGGAACTATACTAATATGCAAAATAAAATCTGTACGTGGAGAGTGTGAGAAGGAACTGTAAAGAGAGGGGCAATTGGAATTCTGTTCTATAAATGGGCATGGGAAATAAAAACTTAAGTCTTTAACTGTGAATTACAGGAAAGAAGGGAACTTGGTGGACTATATAATACTAAGAGAAAATATCTATAATAATTTATGTTTTTCAAAATCTCATACGATATCTATAAACTATATATATATATATATATATATATATATATATAAACTATATATAAATATATATATATATACCATACTAAAAGGAATCAACTGGCTGTATTTTGATATTCATAAGTATATATATTTATGTGCATAACAATGCTAATTTTAAAATTAGATAGATTAATTTGAGATGGAGTGAGAGGGAGAATTGGAAGGGGAGAGCATGTGGTGGAAGTAACATGAATATTATACATGAAGTTCTTGAAAATAAATAAACATACAAAAAAATAAAATGACTATTTCATAGATTTACTAGGTGCTCATATATTTGGAGAAAATCACATATAGTAAATATTTACTGAATGCATCATTTAAAATTGTAACCTATGGGTTGAAGAGTTGGCTTAGAGTTAATAATGGTGGCTGCTCTTCCAGAGCACCTAAGTTCTATTTCCATCACTCTAATAGGAGTTTACAACTTCTATGTCACTAATACCAAGATATAGGATGCCATTTTGCTCTCTTCTGAATTCTGTGGGAAGTATATGTACATGCGGTGCACAGACATGCATTCAAACAAAACACTCATGCACATAAGAATTTACATTCAACCAAAATGTATGGTTATATAAAGATTTTCCATAGATGATTAAAAGAAATTTAAAGGAGTTTTACATTGAATGATAAACTATAAATTGTTTCTCTATTAGTTAATATGGAAATACAAAAAATATAAGGAAATGGGTATATTTACTGAAAAAAATACTATAAAAGATGTCTTAGTATGTTCTCATTATTACAGTGAAGTGCCAAAAGAAAAGTGATTTCATGAAGCAAGATATTTATTCAGGTAACAAATTTGAATACTAAAGTCCAAATCTCTGATAAGAGTCACTTTTCTACAATAACATGCTTGTGTCTTGTGATTGTCTCAATCTCTGTCTTTCTGTCTGCCTCTGTCTCTCTATGTTTTGTCTTTCTCTCTGTTTCTCTCTCTATTTCTCTCTGTCTCTCTGTTTCTGTCTCTCCCTCTGTCTCTGTCTGTCTTTCTCTCTTTCTATCTCTCTCTCTCTATATATATATAAAATATTTCATGTTATTTCCACTAATGATAAAAATTCCTAAAGAACAATTACCACAGAATGTTAAAAATCACTCAAACTATAATCCATACTACCACATATACTTGTTGCAATATGTTTAAGCTTCAATCAGTTTTCAGAAATTAAGTTTAGAGAATATAACTGAAGAAATAATCTTCTCTAAATTACCACATATAATTCTGTTTCTGTTTCTTGATATGTAAAATTGTGATGCAAGAGGAAACAAAAAAGATCGAAGACTGTTTTAAGAACTACTTTAATTCTTTCTAAACATATAATTTTGAAAACATAAAATCTTATTTCCCATAATTATGCTTAGTTCAGAAAAAAACACAGGATAAAAGGAATTGTGTGTATGGAAATGGAGGGGTGACATTGCTAAAGCTGTTTTCTTTGTACTCTCTAAATCGTGACATGCAAGCTATGCTATAAACATTGGATGCAAAATTCTTAATTGTAGAAAAATAAAGAATAAGGAGTATCCCTAAATTCAAATGTTGATTTTGGGCCCCAGCAATTCTTACACAACATTGTGTGAGCTTGAACATACAAATATCACATGAAAAACATGTAATGAGATTATGATAACTTCGCAGCACACATCCTATGTCATTATTGACAGTGAACCGTCAGTGTGGCGACTGTCATCTAGGTTTTTAAACAGTTCTGATCACACTGAGGCCAATAATATAAAAATTTATAATAATAAACTTTAAAAGAGATACAGAAAAAACTTATTCAGTCCACAGCACCAGCAACAAAGATTATTACCAGGATGAAGTTAAAACATTGAATGGAGATAGTGATTTCATACAAATTTCAGCAATGAGGAGACTCACACTAAAGGATTATCAGTTTGAGGCTAGCCTCAGGTGTATCTTGAGATTCTGAATCATCAAGTTTGGCTCTTGAGTCATTTCATCTTTACACTTAAAGATCTTATACACTGCCCCCCCAACCCCCAACCCTAACCCTGCTACTTTTTTGTGGCCTTCCCAGGTCTTCCCTCTCTGCTTAGGCAATCTGTCTTTTTCTTCTATGCCAAATATTACCTTCACAAGGTCACCAAACAGAACTGATGAAGGATCACACCCAAGTACTTTATTTGTACTCAGTTGTTATTTAAATACTTGTTTTCAAATAGAGTAATATTCAGAAAACTAAGAGGTGGACTTCCTCATAAAATTTTGGACTACTCTACAGATTCCTAGTTCCAAGTACCCAAACATCCACCATAGAATCAATGGACTATTTCTTTCTTTGTTCTTTGCATATGATCCTCCAAAGTCTCACAGCTAGTCTATTTCTGCTGTTTGTCTGTCTCTGTCTCTCTGTCTTTGTCTCTCAGTCACTCCTTGTCCTCCTTGCTCTCCCTCTCCTCCTTCTCTCCCTTCTTTCCTTTTCTTTCTCTTTTCTTCCCATTCTCCCTTGTTCTCTCTTCCTTTTTCTTTTTCTCTCTATCATGTAGATGTCAGTTAGCTTTACACCACCCTCTGGTTTTGAGTCTGTACCATCATTGTGATGACATGTATTCCATGGTCAATGTAAACAATTACTGTCTTTTGGAGGAGGATGAGGAAATGTGTCCTAATATAATGCATGATCATTTATCCTTATCTACATCAATATCTAATTTCACTGAAATTCCTACTATGCTACATGTTCTACTAATCTCCATTTTGGACATATATTTCAATTTTTCATGTTTTGTATTTCACAATGCAGTTCTGGCTTCTGTTGTCATTATTAGATTCATTTAGATTCATGGGTAAAATCTAGTCAAGTATTTACATTCATATTTAATGGTGTGTTTATTGAGTTTTACTTGTACAACTTGCAAATAAAATGACATTGTAAAGTTTTTAAACCTTTCTTCTTCTAAAATTTAAAATAATATATATTATAGTAATAATTTTTGTTTCAAAATAAAGACATCTTTAACAATTTTTATTACTTAAGCTTCCAAAATATGGGAGCTTAAGAAATATTATGAAAGAAATTATTTATGCAAATATTTCAAAAAGTAATTATAGCTATTCTTATTCTAAATAACAAGTATTATTTAAAGATAAATGTTAGACACAGAAAATTATAAATCATATTTCAAATTTTAAATAATATTTCTGATAAAAAATATTTAAAACTTACAGTGAATTAACCTGGAGTCATGTATTATTTTATTATGTAAACTTCATTGTTTAAAACTAAAGGACATATTAACGATATGCAGTAAAGGAGTAGGAATAAACTATGTTTAACTAAAACACTTTAAAGTTGGATTAATCAATTAAGCTACTAACTTTATTGATTATAAATTTAAACTAAATGGATTTATAACATACATGTTAGTTAACATTAGGATCAATGTTAATTTAAGTTTAATCAACTGTTAATTATATTTGTATATCATGTTTGTTAGGAGAGTTAGATTGCTAACTAAGTTTATATAGGGTTGAAAGTCCTCAGCAATCAAGTACTGTGAAAGTTGTTCTGGAAAAATTTATCCACAAGGAAGCTTCTGCCATTTTAATATTTCCCAACAGTGTTAGGGTGTATATTATGGAAAATGAAGCTGAGAAGCAGAGATTTCTCTGTATCTTCTTTTCTATTTCTGTGCTAGAATGAAGCTTCAGCTGTTCTCTTAATATAAACACGATAATTGATATAATGATAGAAAATATTTTGATATGGTAACTACAGAATGAAATGAATGTACTAGGTAATAAATAAGGTATGTCAGTTTAATGACAAAATGGATATATTTAGTTAAGTTTGTAAATCCAAATATATTATCTGCATTGTTTACTTACATTTATACTTATTTATATTTATAATTTGATTGTAAACAAGCTGTTTAAAGAAACACATAAAAACTGTACTTTTACTACTTAAGTTATTATTCATATGCATCTAATTATATGTAAATTATAAAATTATTTTTAAAAGCCTATAGATAATAAGAGTAAAATTTAAATAAAGACTGTGAAATATATTAAAATATTTAAAATGTTTGATATTAATAGCTTCTGTCAAAAGGAAAATGTTCAAGAATGCATGATTTCTCTAAATGAATACATGAATGGCAATACAGAGTAAAAATCAACTCAATTTAGATGTTCCTTCTGTGATATGAACACATTGTTTTATTCAAAAGCCTCCAAATTTCTTATCAAAGTATTATATTAACTATTTGAACTTAAGAATCATTAATCATTTTGGTAGGATTATTTACTTTTTAAATTCCTTACACTGATATAAAACATCTTATCTTAACACATTCAATCATGAGTGAAAACATTAGTTTTGAAAAAAATACGTTTTTCTGAGAATTCAGCTTTTAAATCTTACCTGCAATTACATTCTATTTTTTGCAAAAATGACTTGTTTTCAATAACTTTCACTTTTCTCTGTTCTTAATGTTCCTTTTAACAATCTCAGCTCAAGTTTGGAATTACATTATTGAAAAAAAAATATTTACTTTTTAAGTATCTTTTTTTCTGTCTACAATACTTATTACTTATTCTAAGAATTTGATCTACAAACTCATAAGTTAAAAAAATAAAAGTGATAAAGTACAGATAACTACAACTAAATAAAAGGTAATATAAACACTATTTTTCTATTAAATTTAGCATTAAAGAATTACATTGGCCAGCTTAAAAAGAACATCAGCCTTTACAGATTAAATATGGAACCTATGTGGTATGCATTATCTTAATAGGCAATGTACATTCAAGGGTCAAATAACATTTGTAAACACAATTCTTAATCGCAAAGTTTCCCTATAGACAAAAAATAATTAAAATCATAAATTTGTTATTTTGATATATCTACTCCCTGTGTAGTCCAGTGAATAAAGAAAGTGTGAAAACACACACAGGCACACATAGGCACCCACATTCACACATAACTGTGATAATACATATACAAATGCACATACATATTTGCATACATATGTATGCACTTGTATACACACACACACACACACACACACACACACACAAACCTGTGGATACTAGTCATTCATAGAAATACCTGTTCTGTGATTAAGGAACCTGAATAAAACTATGCTAAATAAAACATGGTAGGCACAGAAAAACAATTACTGTATGATTGTATTCATATATTAAAACAAAAAACAAACAAACAAACAAACCATCAAACAAAAAAACCCTTAAATTCACAGAAGAAATTAGAAGGGCCATAACAAGAGTGTGGTACAAATAGATTGCAAAATGTCAAAATTGTAATTCTAAGTATATAAATTCTAGAGACCTAATATATTCTTGTTTGATTTTCCTTATTGTTTTACCTGCTCGAATTTTATTAAGAAACTAGATTTTTAGATAATCTTACCATATACCAACTTGTGAACATGAGACAATGATATGAATTTATTGATTATATGTTAAACCTAGATATTAGAAATTGTGTCTTAAAATATTCACATTTTAACAATTTGATAGTTCATATTTAATATAAGCTCCATGAACCCTGGAATCTCATATTACAATGCTTCCAAACACAAGTGTGATTTTGTTTAATTATATTAGCCTGTAGACATGTCTAACCAAGGATCTATCTTAATTAGATTGACTGGAAATAGCCACCCTGGTGGAGAGTTGTGCCATTTGCTGAGGTTAGGTCGTAGATTGCACAATTGCATTGAAAAGCAAAAGTGAACTGAGCAAATACATCTGTCTCCCTCTTAACTTTCATCAAAGATGTAACAATATTCTCACCATGACTTATCCATTATAATGGAAAGAACCATGCAAGCACAAGCCAAACTGAGCCTTTCAGGCCTTGAGTTATGTTGTTAAGTCATTTTTGGCAGAGCAACACGAAATGTAAATAATACAAGCATCATGGTTTATACCAATAAAATTGACATAAAGAGGAGGAAGGGAGGAGAGAAAAAAGAGGCATAGTTGACTCACTTTCATTTTTAGAATGTAACTTGTCAGTCTGAAAGTGTATGCACCACCACTGCCCAACTCTAGTTGAGGTGCAAGCCACTGAGAGTTTGACCAAGCTCCAGTGAGTATATGGATAACACAAATTGGATCTGGTGTTTGTTAGCTTTTTTTTTTTTTTTTTTCTCTTTGGGAAGTGAGATCAATCAAGTTTGGTACAGAAAAAAGACTCGGAAATGACTATGACTGGGGTGCGTGATGTAAAATTTCCAAAGATTCAATAAAAATGTTATGATGAAACAGAAAGAGTATATAGCAATTGCTATATGTAATGTTCATTTTCCTTCTAGTGGTAGCAAGTGTCTTCACTGTTTATGAAATGCTAGTCTCATTGTATTCACACTGTGCTTACTGCACACACTGTATGCACATTGAACAAGAGTAAAAGATTATACTGTGCAATGTTATGATATTGTTTACACAATACATGGTCACTGATTACATCTGGTCTGTTGCTTCTGATTCATTCCTTTAGGTCATACCTTGAAGTGAAGTGGGTTTAGTAGGTAATGTCTGTTAACACTGACACTAAGGAAGAAGCATACTGTTCTGTGATGGAATCTTGCCTGTGTATATGCTATATATTACTGATCTCTTCTTTCTTCCAATATGTTAAGCCATTTTAAATTCTGGATGGTATAATGTTAAGACAAAGTGTGTGTGTGTGTGTGTGTGTGTGTGTGTGTGTGTGCATGTGTGAAGGTTCTATATTAGCATATTATTTCTAAATATATCACACTTTTCAAAGGACTCTATGGAACATGTGAAGAAAATCACCCTGGACTTTTCACTTATTTGTGTAAATGATCACACAATCTAGATAATTGTAATATTTAAAAAATGAATTTAATCTTTTCAAACTTCTTGTGTTGAGATGAACCCCTGCTCATACAATCACTACTGACTTAAAGGTCAGAGCTGCTGTTTTTATTTGGCTTGCAGGAGCTGAGCCATTCTACTCCACTCTTCAATAATTTTAGCTATTGTAATTATGTATTCCTGCTGAGTAAAGGGCAGGGTAGAAATTTCAACAGATCAGGCATCCACCGACGCAGTGTAGCTCTCTAACAGAAGAAGTTGTTTGCCTTTTATTTTTATTTATTGATTTCTTGATTGCATATTCTTCTGAGATATCATAGCATACATGTATTTACTAATAATTGTTTTTCACATTTCGATTATTGTTTCCACTACCATTGTATTAGCTCAGAAATAAGTTAATGCACTATACAGAGTTACTACCAAAAATGGAAAGTATGTGTTCTAAGATTGAAGATTGCATAGCACACTGAGGATGATTACCTGATTTGTCTTTTTGAGATATTTTTATCAGGAAAAGTTTTTGGCCTAGGGAACATTAAAGTTCTAGAAACTTTTTCCAGTCTATGATTGCACATAACTAAAGAAAGGCCATATACAAGGATTCTATGCAACAAGAAATACAGAAATGTAAACACAGAACATTTTCATTTATGACAAAGCTAGAAGCAAGCATTTTTATGTACAGAATCTTAGGAAATTGTAATTATTTTCAGGGAACCTATTCAGGTACATAACATCTTCATCTTTTATATAAAAGAAAAATAACTGTAATTTAGTAATACATTTTAAAGTATAATTATTTAAAACAGGAGGACAATGAATGTCTACTTAAAGAGAGTTTAAAAGACTTCCTTGCAATCACTAATTAAAGTACAAAATCTATTTTTGTCTCAGTACTCCATAGCCTTTATGTTTAATTTGCTCTTATCTTTTCACCATAGCCCCCTGCTATTTTTCTTGTCTGATTAAGTTCATTTTTTCTCAGATATTTTCACACATGTACACAATGTATAGTGACCACTCATACTTTCACCCTCTCCAACTCTGTCTACCAACAATTCCAGCCATACACCTTCTTTCCCACAACTATCTCTCACATTCATCTCTGCGGTTGCACCTGTACCTATGTGCCTCTGTGTATGCATGCATACATGTGTGCATCATTATGTGTGTGTGTGTATTTGTGTGTGTGACTGAGTTTAAACAAATACATGTATGTGACCTTTCACCTGGAGTTTTTCATATTTTGTTAACTGACCATGCATGTATCTATTTAAATACATGGAAGTGTTTGTTATTTTTGTCTCTTGAGAAAGATATATATACATATATATATATATATACATATATATATATATGTATATATATTCATATTATTCAACTACTGTGACTTCAGGTAGCTTTAGATATTGATATGTATGATATTTATAAACTGCAACTTATCTATTGTCAGTAACACTAGACACATAAAAATTTATTGATGCATTCTACTAACAGCCTTTGATAAAATAACTTTGCATAAAAAAACAATACTAAACTTTATTTTTTGTCTAGTCTTATAATCTATAAATATTATTGTTAAGATTTTATATAGATAATTTTATCAATATTAAGAACAAATTTTATTTTAAAGTAAAACTATTCAAGAATAAAAACTATTATAAAAATAAGCCTCTTGTATGTACTCTGTTTATTCTTATTGAAGTGAGTTGAAGTTCATTTAATAAAGAATGGAGACTTTTAAACAACAACAACAACAAAAACTCAAAAAAATTAAAAGTTCAAACCACAGGTCTTGAAGGTATATGGAAATACTGCAGGTTACTGTAATGTATTGAAGCTATATATCACCAGGAGAAAGTAATCACAATTTTACAGTTAAAAAATCTAATCTCTGTCTACCTATCGTATTTTATAAAATCACAAATGCATATGCATGTAGAATTTCATGAGGAGTCTTTCAATATTTATTTAGGGTATTATATGATAAAACAATGATATAGAAATCATCATATTTTAAAAATCTCTTACTGCAGTTAAATAAATATTACCAATATTTTTTTAGAATTTGTCCATTGACCGTCTTGCTCTCCTCCATTCCATTTTTGCCAGCACTGTGGTGCTTGTGCCCTGGATCTTCTTAGTCTCTTGGTACAGTACAACTTCTGTGTTGGTTTAGGTAAACCTATTCAAGTGGTATCCAGGAAGTCAATGGCTTACCCTGAGTAGTTATATCCCAACAACTCTGATGTAGATTCTTTTTAACTTTACTTATGGAATTTAGGGGTATAGAGATTATGCTTGAAAAGACCATCAATCAAATTAAACATGCAAATAATGATTGTTATATTTCAACACACCTGGCAGACTTCTGGAAAAGTAAATTTTTATAAAACAAAACTTTTATTTTCTAGAGAAAGAAAACTAATGTAAAGGTTTAAAACAACAACAGCAAAAACAACAACAAAAAAAACCAGCTGAAAGTTCTGGGGAGATAGCTCAGTGATTAAGAGCACTGGCTGCTTTGGGTTGGTAGGTTTTGGTTTTAGTTGTTTGTTTTGTTTTGGTTGGTTGGTTTTGTTTTTTGTATTTTGTTTGTTTTTTGTTTTTGTTTTGATTTTGTTTATTGTTTTGTTTTTTTGTTTTGTTTTGTTTTTTGAGGAAGAAGTTTGTATTCCCAGAATTTACATGAAGGCCCACAACCTTTTCTAACTCCAGTTTCAGGAGATCAGATGCCTTCTTCTGACCTCATTGGCATCAGGCATGAACATGACACATAGATATGCATGCAGTCAAACTACACACACACACACACACACACACACACACACACACACACAAGATATAATGAAATATTTCTTTTAAAAGCACAAGCTGAATATCCATCTGGGTTAGAATTCTCAGGTAGTCCCGTCTTAACTGGACAGATGCAAGCCTGCAGTATAATGATACTTTCTATTTTTCATGACTGCTTGCTCTTTAATTATCTCACTCTCCATCACACTAGGTATCAACAGTCATGGGTATTAAACTTGGAAAAGTGGATAACTGCACGGGTGACTATATATTGGCAAGAAGGAGACTCAATATCAGTCATTTAAAAGTGTTTTTCTAGTGCTAAACAGTGAAATTAGCAACTTGTATCCCATCCTAGCCTTGCACACTGAAAGAATCCAGAAATAAATAGAGGCAAAGACCAGAATGATGAAAGGTTTCTCTTTCTTATTGAATTTGTTTTACTGATATTTTGAGCACGTGCATGTGTGTATATATGTGTGTGTGTGTATGCACATGTACATGTGCATGTGTATGAGTGTGTGTGGTGTGTGTTGGGGGGTGGGGGAGTTGTGGGTGTTCATATTAATGAAATAGCCAAGCATTGTTTAAGATTAAAAGTTCTAGCTTGAAAATATTTTTAAAGTGATTTTAGCAAGTCTTAGCATAAAGAATTTGACTCTCTGCCAGTAGGTGTCAGACATATTAACCTTTAGTTTAGCTGTGATCAAGTAAACAAACATGTCAGGGAATACAGTGCTCTCATGGTTTGCCTCCTTTCTGTTTTTTATAGAAAAATAATGAAGAGAAAATCACAATGTGGAAATGTTAATGAATAAAACCATCAGAGAATAAGGAAGTCATCTGGCAAACACTGCATCTGAATGCTAATGAAACTGCAGACAGAGAAATACAACATCAGCTGTATCAGACTACATTAATGTTAACAGGGTCCCGTTAGAAGTAAATTATTTGAAAATCATATTATAGCTTATACTGACCAGTTTTACAATCTCTTCTACCATTTGTCATAGGTAAATCTTTTAAAATACAGCATAATAGCTTTTTCTGTGGCATTTTTATTTTTCTGTCTGTATTTAGCTTTTAAATAAAAAAAATTGGATTATTTATATTGTACTGACATCTGGTGGACCTTGGCCTTGATACAACCAAAAATAAATAAATAAAATAATACAATTCATGGATTCCATTATCAAGGTCAAATGAACGAATCCATGGGTGGCTTCACATTCCACAGCAAATCAAACAAAAGTGAGATTGTCACTGTAAATTCCATCAACATCTTCTCACATCATTTCAAGGAGAATCAGCTCTTAACCACACAATGCATCTTTTCAAGTTCCTTCACTTAAAGAAGAGTCCACACCTTTGTAAATATCCAGCATAGTGATGCTTAGAAAGTTATTACAAGTGAATCTCCCTACCTTAATAATCTTCTGATGTTAGGTAAATTTATGGTGGATTCACTTCTTCTATGAATAAACAGGAAAGAAGACTGTATCTATAACACAAACACATAGACACACAAGCACACACACATACACAAACACACATACACATACACACACACATACAGACACATTCATTGTTCCCAAATCATATTTTTTTACTTCCCAATCTTTTTTTTTTTTTGCTAAACTTTGAAAGAGACTGAGATATGTGAAAATTGAAGAAATCTCACACATCAGATTACCTAGATTTTTTTCTCACTGACTAAATTTAATTACACAAAACTATATAAAATTCTTTCTGAAAATAATTTTTTATTTTGAATTTGGTGAGATTTCAGAGATCTACATTTTATACCCATTAGAATGAGAAGAGCCCACATTAGGAAATCACATCTTCAAAACTTCCATATGTAAGAAAATATCTTTTATTCTCCCATGCTCATGCACTATAAACTGTTTCTTCTGCTAGATGTAAGTTGAATGCAAGAAGATAGATAGAAATCATAGCTACATAGATCTACATAGATAGAAATCTAAAAAATTATAAAAATTATATAAGCTTTTATCAATGATATTATCCTTTCATTATAATTAAACTCAAACATCATTGTGAAAATGATGCCTCAGAAACATGTCTGTGTTTTTCTTCCAATAATTCCACCTGTTGTATGCAATATGGCCAATGCTTTCATTGTTAAATAAACCTTCAAATACTTGACATTTCTTAGAACAAAAGCACAAGTGTTATTAATATCATGCCAAATTATGCAGCATTGAATTACAATATGATAAAGCACCTTTATTAGACTGGGAAGAAAGTTTAGTACATAAACATGATTTTTTACACAGCAAGCAACAGAACAGAACATCGTCCTGAACAAAACAGAGATGACTCAGGCTCTAAGATCAACAATTGGTAAATTGTATGTCATGAAACAGAAAAGCTTCTGTAAAACAAAGGACAGTATCAATAGGACAAACAGTAGCTTACATATTTGGGATAGGATCTTTATCACCCCTCCATTCGACAGAGGGCTAATAACCAATATTTATATAGAATGCAAGAAAGTAGAGACCAAAAATACAAAAAATCCAACTCAAATATGAGGTATAGAGCTAAGTAGAAAATTGTCAACAAATGAATCTCAAATGAGCAGAAAGCACTTAAAGAAACAGTCAACTTCCTTAGTCATCAGGAAATTGCAAATCAAAATAACCCTGAGATTCCATCTTACACCTGTCAGATAGACTAAGATCAAAATATAAGTGATAATACATTCTGGTGAGTATATAGGTCTAGGGAAACACTCTGCTAGTGCTGGCAAAGGTACAAACTTGTACAATCCCTTTGGAAATCAATGTGGCAGTTTCTCAGAAAACTGGGAGTAATTCTACCTCAAGAGCCAACTATACCACTCCTGGTATACACCTAAAATATGCTCTACTAGACAACAGAGACACTTGTTCAATTATGTTCATAGCAGCTTTATTTGTAATAGCCAGAAACTGGGAACAACCTAGGTGTCACTCAACTGAAGAATATATATATATATATATATATATATATATATATATATTCTACACAATGGAAATTACTTATTTAATAAAAAGAAAGAGATCATGAATTTTGCACACAAGTGAGTGGGACTTGAGAGTATCACACTGACTAAGGCTACCATGACAAGAAACACATGTATAGTATTGGACTCACTAATACGTGGACATTGGTCATAAAGTGCAGGATAACCATGATATAATCCACAAACCCAAATAAACTGGGTAAGAAGAAAGTCCCTAAAGGAAGACAAATGGAGGATGCATAGGTCTCACTCAGAAGGGGAAGCTAAATAGTCTTTGGAAGTGGATGTAAAGAAGGAACTACGTCAGAGAGGAGGTGAGAAGGAGAAAGGGGATGGTGATTAATCGTAAAGAGAGGAGAATAAGACATTGGTGGGTGGCAGACATCTCTGGTGACTAAACATAAGATTGCACTGGTAGAGGCTATAGGGGAATAGCTTAGGTTCCTACTGGAAGGTATGATAGACCTACAAAACTTACAATGTAAAATTTGTCTTGCTTACAAGTTCTAAAGTTTCAAAGATGGAGCAGAGACTAAGAGAAGAACCAACCAAAGACTACCCCAACTTGCTACTCATCCTGTGTGACAGAGCCAACTCCTGATACATTAATGATATTCTTCTATGTTTGTAGATAAGAACCTAGCACACCTGTCTTCTGAGAAGCTTCATCAACCAACAGATGAAAAATGATGCAGAGACCCACAACCAAACATCAGGCAGAACCCTGGGAGTCTTGTGGAATTGTGGGAAGTCAGAGAGGTAAATGACACCACCAGAAGACCCACAGAGTCAACTAACCTGGAACTATTGGAGCTCATCAAACATGGGCCATCAACTAGGAAGCATGCAGGAGCTGGACCTAGAAACCCCTACACATTTGTAGCAAATGTGCAGCTTGGTGTTCATGTCATTCCCCTAACAAGTGGAAGTATCACGCTATCTCTTCTCTGCCATTGGATCTGCTTTTCCCCTATGTGGACTGCCTGGTTGGGACTTATTAAGAGAAGATATTCCTAGACATGCTGGGACTAGATGCCAAAGAATGGGCTGGTATCTAAGAGAGGGTCAGTTTCTCTGAGAAGAAGGGGTGAAGGCAATGGTGGAAGACATTGTAAGGGTGGGACTCAGAAGAGAGGAGGGAAATGGTCTGTGTTCAGGATATAAAGTGAATAAAAAATAAAATTAAAAGAAAAATAATTTCAGCTTCATAAATCATATAAATGATGAATCTTTAGCAAAGATTTAATACAAATAGCTAAATGAAGGTGCTATTAGTTCATAGAATGACAAACAGAATTATCTAATTAGAAAGCCAGAAACTCAGCAGGAAACAACCTAGATGTCCCACAACAGAAGAATGGACACAGAAATTGTGGTACATTTACACAATGTAGTAACAGGATAATGCCAATAGACTTGCCAAGGTAGACACTGAAAATACCTCAAGGCCTCATTCACCTTGTTACAAGCAACTACCAATTTCTGAGAATGGGATAAAAAGTCTTGACAAGGAAGAGTACAACAATTGATTATACAATAGGAAATAGCTCTGAAAATACATACAATTAACTTTATACAGTAGGATCAGGTTATATTGAGGAACATACAAATATATAAAAATACATAAATGTATATAACATCAATTAATGTAAAAGGAGGCAATGAATTTCAAAGAAAGCAAAGAGGGTATAAGAGGTGTATTTTTATGGAATAAAGAGAAGAAAATTATGTAATCATATTTTAATTTATAAAATGAAAGAAAAACAAAAGAAAATTACCAAAGATATCTCAACTTTCCTCAACATGTCTTTTTACAGAGAAATACAACAGTAAAATAAATGGAATATATATTATGATATATGTTTAGTATTTAATTCAACCCAGTGAGGCATTTGGAGTTAGCTAAATTTAGTATGGAAAGTTTCCACTGTCTAGTATAATGGTCTGAAATAATAGATCAACTTCCAATGTGTATTGTCCAGAGAACTAGTACATCATCCTATGTATGAACAAAGCATTAGGAATTTGTCTAACTTTTTTTTTTATATTTTCACTAACTGATTATATTTATTAATACCAACTTAAGTTTAAGTACTCAAATATGGCTAGAAAAAGGTTCAGAGGGAAGATTTAGAAATTATTTTAATCACTTGATAAAAACTTTTATAACCACCTTAATATGAAAACCAAAAAAATATTAATGAAAGGCTTAGGAGTAGAAAACTGATAATTTAAAATATACTGAATAAAAAGTAGTTGTTTTAAAGAAGTTGAAACCAATTCACATCCCATTGAAAAATTTATGGTATTAATCATTCTGAAGATTCAATATTCCATAGATACTCTCCTTAAATCAAATGATTTTGTATATAGACATAAAATTTCTTTGTGCATGCAGAATGTGAGCCTCAATCCTTCTCCATTGACTTGTAGACTAACCAAACATGTACTTTGTCTCTGCTCAATCATAGCTAAGTAAAATTTCCATTATGAACAAAAGAAAATGTTATTAACCATTTGGTACATTTTTATTTGATTTTATAAGACTGGCTCTCATGTAGCCCAGACTTGTATTGATCTCAAAAATGTAGACACCATAGCATAACCTACAACTTAATATGTGTCTTAACATCACAAGTGGTGGGGTTAGAAGCATGTATCACCATGTTTGAATCTCATTTGGTAAAGCTACTTTCTGAATAGAGCTGGGCTCATTATGTAGCCATGAAAATTACAACATTATCCTTTTTCTTTGAATATTATTTAAAAATCCCACCAAACATTTGATTCTTGAGAAGAAAAAAATGTTTATTTTTAGTTGTAACTTTTTTTCCATACATGAAAAATGTTGTGCAACATTTACTATAAAAGCAAGTGAAGTGTAAATACACTGTGGTGACAATGATTATGGAAGTAAATGAATAATTTGGCTTAGACTTCTTATAATGAAAACTGTCAGTCTTAATACTGCATTATATAGTCTTTACTTTGAAAGCTTTATAAAATGTAGTGTTGGCACCGTATAGATTGGTAAGTTCAGGAGCAAAGGTGTCCCTTGGAACTTAAATAAATCTGCATGTGAAGGGCTCCACAATGATTTTCCAGTGTATGTTGTATTTTTACTTTACCTCCAGATTGATACATACTGGGCTGAAAAATTGAACTCAAGTTTCATGACTTAGATGAAATAAACAGTGTTTGTTTGTTTGTTTTTAATTAATTAATTTATTTACACACTAGATTTTATTCCCCCCATCTACCCTCTGACTGTTCCATATCCCATTCTCTCTCCCCACCCTCTGTCTCCACAAGGATGTTCCCATCCCCACTCCTGACCCCACCAGACCTCGAATCTCACTGGGGCCTCCAGTCTCTTGAGGGTTAGGTGCATCCTCTCTGCTTAAACACAGACCCGGATGTCCTCTGCTGCATATGTGTTGGGGGCCTCATATTGGCTAGTATGTGCTGCCTGTTTGGTAGTCCAGTGTTTGAGAGATCACAGGGGTCCAGATTTATTGAGACTACTGGTTCTCCTACAGGGTCTTTCTATGATTTTAGGATGCCTATGGGAAGAAGAAAGCAACACACAGACTCAGTCTTGGTTCCTCCTGTAGTTGAATTGATTCTCTTGATAGAAGGTCCAGGTGCAGCTTTCCCCAGAACACTCAGCCTCTTGTACTTCAAGGGCAATTGTGTAATACAATTTTACTCTTCTGACATTAAGATCATAAATACAAGTTGATAAGAGTTATCATAACTTGTTGAGCTGCATTAAGAAATACGTTTTTGGTTATGTGCCATTGAAAAGATTTCAAAGTGAAGATTGTGTCTGTGGCAAATAAATACCACCAGCCCATTTTTCCACTAATGGCCACAGTTAGCATAAGATATGATTCATTTTGGCTCAGTAGAGTTCCTTCTTTAAAAATAAAATTTCAAATATACAAAAAGGCCTGCTAAATGTATTTCTTAAGGCTGAGTAAAGGCAAAGACTATGGTAATGATGCTCTTTTGGAACATTAGAGACAGGTAATAGGTATTTGTTTCAAAAAATGAACTTTATTTCATTAAGGGTGCAACCCCTGCTTTTTTATTAGGCTGACTCCTAATGGTCCCTAATGCTATGAAATAGCGGCACTCTCTCCTATCATTTGATTATTTCCATTAGTAAACTCGTCACTATGGAGAATAAAAGGATAAAAACCAGGGTCTCTGACCTAGAGATGCTTATTGTATTACTAAGAACCAAGATGCTCAATCACTTATTTTTTTAAAATTGTTATCTACATCATCTTCACCTCGTTAAAACACTCTCCATTTTCCTGAATTACTCAATGGGCAGTGTAGAGTCTATTTCCACATTGCTCCCCCAGTATTCTCAAAGTCACTACCTATCAATCTCAGCCAGTATGAAATACCATGCACTTTAAGGTAACATGGGCTGGGAATATTTTAAGGCTTTGTAATAGGAGAACATTGAGGAATTCTATAATATGAACAATTTCTATAGCTAGGAGGTGTTTTGAGCAGAATGAAAAGATAGAATTTCAGATAGCCTTGTCATACGATGAATGAGAAAAGTGAAGATCCAAGGCAGTAAACATTGCTGTAACTCTCCCAGAAAATCAATTTCAATCCTGGGAAGAAGAATAAAGCCACCTCTTGCCTCTCCAGTGCCTTTATGTTTTCATAGAATATCTCAATGGTTAATTCATATTTTTACTAAATTTAGAAAAAACTGATTAATTTTGGATTTTCATATTTTAATATGAAATATTAATATGTATATGCTCATTGAGTAAATCGACTGTTATGCATACAAAGGCATGTGTTCAAATGTCCAGAATGCATGCAATAGCTAAGGAAGTAGCATTTGACTGTAACCCTGGTACTGGTTTGTGGTTGACACAGTTAATTCCTTGAGGTCACCCTTGCCTAACCAATTGGCTTAAAGATTCAGGTGTGTCTCTGTCTCAAAAAGTAAAGTCTAGTGACTAAGGAAGACACAATGTATTGACCATTAACCTTCACATGCAACTGCACACATGAACCTCAACACCTAGAAACTTGTGCACATACACCATATATTTACACACATACACACACACACGCACACACACACACACCCATACCTACCTCTGATATAATTAGCCTTTTGCTTTAATATAAAGATTTCTGCCATTTTATTTAAATTTGTTCAGTTACCATGCAGTTACTATATTTTAGAAGCTTATTGAATTGTTTTCTGGAAGAATTCTAATGAGTGAGATAAAGCATAAAATACAACCAAATGCACAGTCTGAGTCTCTTTCATCTTATTGCTTTTAGCACCATGTTTTAACCAACTGTATTGTTGACTTATAGAACCAGGTCTCATTGATTTATAGATGCCATCTCTATACTGGGAACTGTACAGCCATGTATGAGGCTCTCCCTGAATATGGATTAAATATACTTAATAATCATCACTCTAAGTATTATGGCAAATTTTCAAAAGAGTTGTTTTGCCTTGTACTGTTTTCTATGATCATCAGTATGATTGCTGAGATGTCTCTTAAGGAAATAATTCGGAAGGGAAAAGAAGTCTAAAATTTCCTCCTGGTAGGGATATGAAAGGCAACCCATCACATTTTGGATTAATGCATGATGGCTTATCATTTATCTAAAAATCTGCATGAAGGAGATTGCATGGATTTATAGAATGAATGACAAATGATAAAGAAGGATTAAGCAGATATCACTTGCAATCTGATTTCTTTGCTTAGACCACATTTCCAGCATTGGCAAGCTTTCTGCAATGATAAAGTTGGCTTGGGATCCAGAGTGAGGTCATCACGAAATATGCACTCATTAATTGACTAAAAATAGACTGGGATATTATTTATTGTGATGATTTAAGCACTTCTCAGAACAAGAATGATGCAAAAGACATTTTTGTGTCTTGTCATTTTGTACCATGACTTCTTCCTCTCTTTAGTCATGTTGTGAATACTGACCTCTCTGCAGTGCAAATTAACTATATGTGAACTTGGAAAAACTATGTACAGATTCCAATAGTGAAAACCTATAACACATACACCTCAAACTTTGTCTTTCCCAGTTGAATATATATATATATATACACACACACACACATATATATATATACACACATATATATACACACACACATATATATATACACACACATATATATATATACACACATATATATAAATATACATATATACACACACACATATATACACACACACATATATATACACACACACATATATATACACATACATACACACACACACACATATATATATAAGTGTCAATTTCCTCTAATTTCTGCTTGTCCAAAACAATTAAAATACTGTTCATTGATGGCATTATACAAAAAAAGCCTGTGCATATTTCATTTAGTCCTCATATAGGATTCCAAGGTAAAATCTAAAGCAAATTTAATATAGGTAAAGTAACCTTGATTCTTGTATTTATGATATTTAATATATTTTTTGAAAATTAAATATTTGTTTCAGAATGCTTAAGAAAATCAAAAATAGTAAAGGCACGCTAAAATGATAAGGTAACAAACTATTTGAAACAAAGGGGTATTTTCAGTGTTCTTCCGAATACTATGGAGTGGGTCCAGTTATTTGATTATATCTTGCACGCTACAGAGAGTGAATACAAACTCTAAAATTTGGTAGCATTTTTAATCCCAAAGTCCTTTTGATGCTTTCTAACACCATTATATCTGATTAGAATAGAATTAAATAGTTCTAAAGTTGAAAGTAATTAGAAATTAATGAAAGTAGGCAGTGACTTCAAAATCTCTAGAAAAAATGAACATATATTTTTTTCTCACCAATCCAGGAGAAACCTGCTTGTGAATGCTTCAATTACTTCTCTCTATCTTTGTTTGGAATTCTGTCCTTATTTCGTTCAATCTTCTATAACTGGGATGGTTTAGCATTTATTAGGAAGTAATAGCAGCTAGTAATGGCAATCCTACTCCCTCCACCTCCCATGTACTGCGACTTCAGATGTTTCACATTAGATTTCTACTTTATTTTTAAGCATTAATGTCTTGACTTAAATAGAATGTAATAGTAGCTGAGAAGTTTATTACTTTTCAAGTTTTCTATGGTCTCACATGTTCATTTGGATGTATGCATGTGGTTTGTGTTGCCTGAGATGTCTTTTGTTTGCATCATTGGTTTTGATATTTTCAATTATTGATACATTTTACGAAATAAATGTATGTATACCTTTCCCAAGTTATGATACATTCCTAGTGATTGAACATAATTGTTACCACGTTAGACCCTGACATATTTCATGTTGAAAATGTCTTCTCCAGCATATTTTGCAGAAATGTAAAATGTTTAAAAGTAAAACTATTCATCACAATGAATAACAATGAAATTTATCAAAATAACTGACCTTGAATTGTTTCTGAAAATCTATCATGTTCCAATTGATTTGACAAGGCAACTTGATGCCTATCTCCCCGAACCCACTAACCCTGTTATATTTCCCTTTAACCAAACACTAGGCTTTGAGAAAACTCAAATGAATTACGTTGAAATGCTAAGTGAAAACTTGGAAAGCATAGTGGTAACATCAAGGACCATCATGACTCAACTTTCTCCAAAGCAAAGTAATTCGGGTCAAACTTGCTGATTGATTCCATAGTGCGGGTTGCCCAGGTAACATCTAGCCTCTTTTTTACTCTTAATATAGACAAAGATGATGTATTACCATATCCATGGCTCAAATTCAAAAGAACAAGATAGAAGAAAATTAAAGACACTTTAAAATATCTAGAAAATGTACACATCATTTCATCTTTCCTCCCTTTGGCTTAGACTTTAGCAACTGAGCTATTCTTGAGCAAGAGGATAAACGTCCTGAGTACCTGGAAAAAGTTACCTGTAATAAAATTAAATAAAAGAGGACTTTGTGAGACTCAAGAACTATCAGGTTGAAACATTGTCCCACCAATCCTTTGCCAATGGGGTCTGCCTGAGGCACATCCAACATAGTCTGGTACACTGACATTCATTGTCCCATGTCACCACCTCCATTCCCACGAAGTACTCCTACCATCAGGATCATCCAGCCAACACCAAGGAAAAATAGATAACTAAAGGATGGAATAAAAAGAAATTCAACAAGACCCAGGCAATATCGTACTACCATAGCCCAGCTATCCTGCTACAAGCAAATTCTAGATATTCTAACAAAACTGAAAGACAAGATTATCTCAAATTCAATTTTATAAATTAAAGAGAAAATGAATAAACTCCTTAAAGATATATTGGAAAATACATTCAAACACATAGTGGCATTGTGGTAGTTTACATATGATTGGTCGAGGAAGTGACATTATTAGGAGATATTGCCTTGTTGGACTAGGTGTGACCTGGTTAAAGGAAGTGTACGACTGTGGGAGTGGACTTTGAAGCCCTCCTCCTAGTCATGTGGAAGCCAGTCTTCTCCTGTTTGCCCTCAGAACAAGATGTAGAACTCTAAGCTCCTCCAGTTCCATGCCTGCCTGGATGCTGCTATTCTCCTATATTGATGAAAATGGAGTAAACCTCTGAACATGTAAGCTAGCCCCAATTAAATCTTGTCCTTTATAGGAGTCATGGTGTCTAATCACAGCAATGGAAAACCTAATTTAGAACTTGGTACCAGGGACTGTGGTATTGCTGTGATTGGCCTGACCATGATTTTGTTTGGAAGTGTGTGAATTTTCAGACTTTGGATTAGGAAAGCCATGGAATTCTTTAAGTGGGGCTTTAAGTGGCCATCCAAGTAGAAATATGGAAGACAGTTCTGCTGAGGGTGGTTTAAATTGTGTAGCCTGCTGGTTCAAAGTTTTTAGAAGAGAAGAATTTTAGTATATGTCCTAGAGACTGGTTTTGTACTATTTTGGTGAAGAATGTGGATGCTTTTTGCCCTTATCTGAAGAGTCTGCCTGAGGCTAAGGTAAAGAGACTCAAATTAATTGCATTGACAAAGGAAATCCCGGAAATGCCCATCATTTCTGAGGTTCAATCCATTATCATCAAGGTAGGGGTGAGAGACATATGTGTAGGAACAGAAACACAAGCTTAAGCAAAGAACCAGGTCCCAGGGTGAAACTCATCCATCCAGCTTCAGCTGCTGGGAGTCACCAGTCTTCCTTGGACCTATGTTCTCTAGTTAAGACTATGAAAAACGTTCTGAATACACACAAGCTTAGAAAGGAAAAAAATATAAAAGGGGTCATGAAGAGCAGCTGAGGATAGCTACTATGAGAGGGAGGGCAGGGAAAGAAAGCCATTCGTGAAGTTTCGGCCTCAGTTGCAATTGATGGCTCACTACTGAATGGACCATGCTAAGAATCTGAAGCTTGGACCATGAATGGAGCCTATATTAGGATATTGGTAGAACACAGTTGTAGTGGAAGACCCCAGCATATTGGTGATGTCAGTCCCATGGGATGACTACCAAGAACAGCAGCAGCAGTGGAGTCAACAAGATCATACAGTGCTACAAAGGGAAGAGTTGGAGATGTGACACAAGCCTTTGGAGAAGCCAAGAATAACATGTGTGGATCCAAGACATTGGAACAAGAAGCTGTAATGTTCAAAGTATTAATTGCTATTTACAATGATATAATAGTATACATAAGTGACACAAAAAGTTCTACCAGAGAACTTCTAAGCTGAAAAACACCTTCAGCAAAATAGCTGGATACAAATTAACTCAAAGAAATAAGTAGTCCTCCTTTATATTATTGGTAAACTCTCTGAGAAAGAAGTTATGGAGAGAATACCCTTTATAAGAGCTACAAATAATATAAAAACAGCTTGATAGAACTCCAACAAAACAATGAAAGACCTGTAAGACAAGAGCTTCAATTTTCTGATGAAAATAACTGAGAAAGATATCAAAAGTTGGAAAGATCATCAATGCTCATGAATAGGTGGGATTAACATAGTGAAAATGGCCATCTTACCAAAAGCAATCTACAAATTCAGTGAAATCTCCATCAAAATTCCAGTGCAATTCTTTACAGATCTTGAAAGAACAATTCTCAACTTCATAGGGAAAAACAACAACAACAACAACAAAAAACAAACAATAAACAAACAATAAAAAAGAGAAAACAAAGATAGGTAAAATAATCCTGAACAATAAAAGAACTTCTGGAGGTATCATTGTCTCTGACTTCAAGCTGTACTACAGAGCAATAGTAATAAAAATCACATAGTATTAGTATAGAAACAGAAAGGAGGATCAATGGAATGGATTCAAAACCTCAATAATAAATCCATACCTCTATAGACACTTGATTTCTGACAAAGAACACAAAAACATATAATTGAAAAAGGACAGAATCTTAATATCTGCATGTAGAAGAATGCAAAGAGATCCATATTTCTTATCCTGCACAAAACTCAAGTCCAAATCGAACAAAAGCCTAAACATAAAAACCGAAACACTAAATCTAATAGAATAGAAGTTGGAGAATAGCCTTGAATTCTGTCCATATGGGAGACAACTTCCTGAACAGAACACCAATGGCTTAGGCATTAAGGTCAACAATTAATAAAAAAGACCTCATAAAACTGAAAAGGCAAAAGACACCATCAAAAGGATAAATCGTCAACCTGCAGATTAGGAAAAAAAATTATTAACCGTACATTGGACAGAGGGCTAATATAGAAATTATATTAAGAACTCAAGAAGGTAGACTCCAACAAACCAAACAACCCAATTAAAAATTGGGGCCCAGAGCCAAACTGAATTCTCTACAGAAGAATCAAGAATTGCCAAGAAGCACTTAATGAAATGTTCAAAGTCCTTAGTCATCAAGGAAATGCAAATCAAAACAACTCTGAGATTACACTTTACACCCATCATATGACTAGGAATGCCAGGGAATTGAGGCAGGAGTAGGTAGGTGGCTGGGGGAGCTCCCTCACAGAAGCAGGTTAAGGGGGAATGGGATAGGGGATTTAAGAGAGGAAACCAGGAAAAGGGATAATACTTGAAATGTAAATAAATAAAAACAAATTGAAAAACAAAACAAAACAAAAAACCACCAACAACAAACAAAACAAAACTCAAGGGCCAGCACATGCTGACAAAGTTGTGGAGCAAGGGAAACACTCCTCTATTGCTAGTGAAGTGCAAACTTGTACAGTCACTCTGGAAATCAATTTGATGGTTTCTTGGAAGATTGGAAATAGTTCTACCTCAAGATCCAGCAATACCTCTCTTGGATATATACCCATAAGATGTTCCACCATCCAACAAGGACACTTGCTCAAGTACATTCATAGCAGTTTTATTTGTAGTATCCAGGACCTAGAACAGTCTATATGTTCCCTCAACTGAAGAATGGTTAAAGAAATTGTAGTTCATTTACACAATGGAACACTACTCAGCTGTTAAGAACGAGGAATTTTTCAGGAAAATGGTTCAAAACAGAAAAACAAACCCAGAAGTACAATGACTGCTATATACTCACTTATAAGTGGATATTAACAATAAAGTACATTACAAAAATGCTATAATCAGCAGACTCAAAGAAGTCAAAGGGATTGGGCCCAAGGGATCATAGTTGAATCTTACTCAGAAGGGTAAATAAAATGAATACTGGAAGTAGATGGAGGGAGGGAGCTCTGTGGGAGAGGGCACTGGGAAGGACACAGGCCTGGAGGGAGATGAGATGCAGAGAGAACAGGAGAGTAAAAAGGGAAGATGGTAGTGGGCAAGGGGAGCAATCTCTAGGTTGTTTGAGAGACTTGGAATGGGAAGAAACCCCATGGAGTTTATAGTGGCAAGTCTAGCTGAGACTCCTAGAACTGGGGGATATGGATCCTGAAGTAGCCACTTCCTGAAGCCAGGCAGGACTCCCAGGGGAGGGAAAAAGACAGCAACCCACACAAATAACTTTTGACCCAAAATATATCCTACTTACAAGAGGGACAGGGACAAGAATAGAGCAGAGATAGAGGGAATGGCAAACCAACAACTTCCCTGAATTAAGACCTATTCAATGGGCAAGAAACAATCCTTGACACTATTAATTATGTATACTGTGATATGCTTATTGACAGGAACCTAGCATAACTGTCCTTTGAGAAGTTCTAGCCAGCAGCCAATTGAAAGAAACGCAGAGACCCACAACCAAACATTAGATGGAGCTCAGGGAGTCTTATGGAAGAGATGGGGGGGAAAGATTGAGGGGACTGAAGAGGTGAGGGACTCCACAGGAAGACCATCAGATTCAACTAACCTGGACCATTGTGGGATCCCAGAGATTGTTCACAGGATGGAACTAGACCCATGTACTAATGTAGCAGATGAACAACTTAATCATCATGCCAAGTCCCAACAACAAGATCGGGGGTTCTCCCTTAATCTATTGTCTGCCTACATGTGGACCCATTTCCCTTAAATGGGCCACCTTGTCTGGTCTCAGTGGAAGGGATTATGCTCAGTCCTGCAGCGACTTGATGTGTAGGGGTTGTGAGGAGGGACAAGGAGAGTGATACCTAGAGGGGTCTCCCCCTTCTCAAAGGAAAAGAGGAGGTAGGAATGGGGGGATGTACCTAAGGCGTTACTGGAAAGGCGGGCTGATATTGGGATGTAAAATGAATAAATACACAGATAAATGCTTAAATAAATTTAATAAAAAGTACCTTAAATATCCCCAACTTACTGCAAATTAAATTTGATAAGATAAATGTCACATATGGTTATTTATTACCTATATTTTATTTTCTCTGTACAGAATTGTAAGTGGATCATTTGTATTTTTTTTTTTTAATTTTCATTGATTATTTTGGGATTGTAATTTAATTACAGTATTTCCCACTCATTTTCTTTCTCCAAACTATCCCCCCAATTGTTCCCTACTCTCTTTTAAATGCAAAGCCTCCTCTTTCATTATTGGTTATTACATTCACATCTGTATATACATTCCCAAATAGAACCTGCTTGTCTGTATAATGTTACTTTTCTGCATATTTTCAGAGCTGATCATTTGGTATTGGAATAAGCAGTTCTTGTGTTCTTCCATGAAAAGGTCTTATTTCTCCCAGTCTCAGGATGCATGTCTATACTTCTTTATGAAGTGCCGAGATTTCATATGCTTCCCCCACCTATTTTCACATGGCCATTGATGTCATCCTTGCTCACCATGTTTAGGTGCTCATGTGGGAGAGACTTTAGGCATGTAACCTCTGAATTAATAAGAGGCAGAATCTCACAGCAGAATGGCTGGTCCTTGGACTCTCACAATTCTTCTGCCTCTTCTTCTACAATGTTTCCTGAGCCTTAACCTTAATAGTGTTTTCAATTGTATCTGCTTATACTTGGATCCAAAACTCAGTATTTTGATATTTTTTTTTGTTTTGTTTGTTTGTTTGTTTTGTTTTTGTTTTTAAAAAGTATTTGGCCATTTATGATAAACATTAGTTATTCTTGCCTTGAATTGTTTATCCATGCTGAGTTCTTGGTGGATTGCACTTTTAGCCACCTGCCAGAGCTCTCTGGATTTTTGAATGAAAGACACAGACATGTCAGTTTAATTTTTGATATACTTTATTAGGTCAATGGCTGTGCATTTCCTAAACCTCCCCATGCCTAGAACACACTTCCAGTAATCCATACTTTTAAATCTATATTTTATCTTTGCTGACCCAGATTCAGTCATGGTTGTGGCCCCTCTGGCTACTTCCCTTGATTCTTAGATGTCAGCAGCATCTAAAATTTGATCTCTCTGCTTGAAATCTTCTTGCCCAGACAATGTAAAAGTCCTGCTTGCCTCTGTCTCCCTGCCCAGCCATTGGCTGTATGGCAATTTTTTTTTAACCATTATTATTTTTTTTTACAGTCGTTATCCCCCTCCCAGTCTTCCTTCACAGTTACTAGTCCCAATCTTCCTCTTGTTTCCAAGAGGATGTCTCCAACCCACCCTCACCACACAAGGCCTCCCCAATCCTTGGGCCTCTCGGGAGGCCCGGGGCATCCAGGTTAGTTGATATTGTTACATTTCAAAGCCAGCTGGGATCAGATACCTTTAGCATCTGGAAGCAGGGCATTTGAGAGCCAAATTAAGACAAAACATTAGAACCAATTTCTAACATGATTAGGCTGAACAGCCTTCTTCCTTTACTTCTTTATCACCAATACAAGTCTAGAAGACACAGCTTTGGCAGTAGCTCAATGTAGGTAAGCCTCTAAAAATGACCATTTTTGTGATGAGATAATATAGACTACCTTTGACTGGAAAGGGTCATAACTAAAATAAACAAAATTAAAAGCCAGTGCTTATTGGAGTCTTATTGATAGAAAGAATAATGTAGAGATTAATGCAGAATTCAGGGAACTAGACTTCATCACAAATAGCTAAGGAAAATGCATAAATAAAATAGATATTTAAAATAAGGATAAACTTATAGATGAGGTAAAATGAAATCAAAGAAGGAAAATCAAAAGGAAATTTGAAGTAAGAGAGATAAAGAAGGCACTACATTGTATGGGTAGGGAAGTGGGGACAATTTGGTAGGAATGTGGACCAAAACGAGTGATAATAATCTATTATTTGAATTTTAACTTTTAATAAATATTTTAAGTTGTAAAATTCAAAACACAAACACAGAGAGAGAGAACAAACAAATAAAAGAGCTGGGAAATAGTAAAAGCTACACAGAAAGAAATAACAGCAAAAACAAAACAAAAGAGAGAGCACTGTGGACTCTGACCAGTGAAATCATATTTACTTCTCTGTACATTCTATGAAATAATGCAGATTAGGGGTCTGTAATCTTCCTTTGTCCTGCAGTCAGTTTTGGGTTTTGTTTGTTTGTTTGTTGATTGGTTGGTTGGTTTATGTTGTTGTTGTTGTTCTTGTTGTTGTTGTTGTTGTTGTTTAAGCAAAAAAGAAACTAGCCACCCTTGACCCCTGCCCCTTCCAGTGTTCTAAGGCTGGAAGTCCTTAGACCTGACTTGCCCACTTCTCTCTAAATTTCTATCACATATTCTATCTCTAGTGGAAGATACGGTTGTGGTTCATTTCGGTGCCACTTCACCTCATAATGTTTCCTACAGACCTGCTTCAGAGATAGAGAGAATCTGGATTCTTATGATAATAGAACCTGTATAAGCCATGGAACCAAACATGCAAGCCAGTTGGAGTTTAGAAGTGACACCAGAATAGATTGAAATTCTGGTCAGTGGAGCACCATTCCTCTGTATGGACAGATAATTGCAGGTTGCTTTGTTTCCTAGCCTCTTCTTTTATAAAGCCCTAAAACACTGATGTTATATGTTTGGAAAGAGCATAGATGACCACAGCCTACATCAGGGAAGAGTAAACCCAGCGTGAAACAATGATCACAGACTTGAGCAATGCTGTACAGGACCTATATTCACTTGAAATTTAGTTCAGGTTCTGTCTTACAATATAAAATATATTTTGCAACTGATAAGCTTATTAAGAAATATAAGTAAAACTCATGCCTGCTGTTACTTCCACCATGAGTCAATATTTTTTGAAAACATGAATAATCAGAATAGATCCTGGTTAGGTAGCTGATAGTAGATTAGTCACAGTGTTGTTAAGTACTGAAGATCATTCTCACACTCTGGCTAGTCAACTCGGCATTAGACTCTATATATTATATTTGATCTTAATTCTTATGCGGACATTTTCTAAGCCCTATTTAATTATATAATATAGTTTGATCTTGGGAATCAAATAGAGATTTTACATTTATAAACTAAGAATATTTCTAACCAAAAATTGACTTGGGCCTTTTATTGCTGAAAAGAGACATCATGACTAAGGCAACTTATAAACAAAAGCATTTATTTTGGGGCTTAGCTATAGTTTTATTTTATTTATTTACATTTCAAATGTTACCACCCTTCCCAGTCCTCCCCCCCCTATAGGCCTCCTATCCTTTCCCCAACCCTGGCTATATGAAGGTGCTTCCCCAGTATCCCAACCACTCCTGCCTCAGTTGCCTAACATTCCCTACCCTCAGTCATCAAGCCTCCACAGAAACAAGGGGCTCCTCTCCCAGTGATGATAGATAAGGAAATCCTCTGCTACATATTCAGCTGGAACCATGGGTACCACCTGTGTACTCTATGGTTGGTGATTTAGTTCCTTGGAGCTTTGAAGGTTCTGGTTGATATTGTTGGTCTTCCTATGAGGTTGCAAACACCTTCAGCTCCTACAGTCCTTGCCCTAACTTCCCCATTGGGGTCTCCCCAGTCAGTCTAATGTTTGACTGTGTACATCCACATTTGTATTCGTCCAGTTCTGGCAGAGTTTCTCCGGGGACAGCTATAATGGGCTCCTGTCAGTAAGCACTTCTTGGCATCAGCAATAGCATCTGGGTTTGATGTCAGGAGATGGTATTGGTCCCTAGGTGAGGCAGCCTCTGGATGGTCTTTCCTTCACTTTCTGCTCCGCTCTGTGTCCCTGCATTTCCTTTTGATAGGAGGAATTCTGTATTAATATTTTTGAGGTGGGTGGGTGGCCCCATCCCTCAACTAGGGGACTTGCCTATCCACTGAATATGGTCTCTACAGGTTCTATCTCACTGTTATTGAGTATTTTGGCTAAAGTCCTCCCTTTTGGCTCCTGGGAACCTCTTGGGTCCCTGGCATCTGGGACTTTCTAATGACTACCCTTAGTTATGCCCTCCCCCACTGGTACACACCTACTTTCAAATTCCTGACTCTGAACATCTATCCCATCTCCTCCCACATCTGAACTGACCTCCCCCCCTTTCCCTCTCCCTCATCTCTCCCTCCAAGATACATTCTCCTTCTACTTCCCAGAGATTATTCTCTTCTCCCTACTGAGTAGTTCTGTAGCATCCACACTCCTGAGGACATATACCACTCCTGGGCATATACCCAAAAGTTTTTCTAAAATATAACAAGGACACATGTTCCACTATGTTCATAGCCTTATTTATAATAGCCAGAAGCTGGAAACAACCCTGATGTCCCTCAACAGAGGAATGGATACAGAAAATGTGGTACATTTACACAATGGAGTACTACTCAGTTATTAAAAACAATGAATTCATGAAATTTGTAGACAAATGGATAGAACTAGAAAATATTCCGAGCAAGGTGACCCAGTCACAAAAGAACACACATAGTATGTACTCACAGACATGTGGATATTAGCCTAAAAGAAGCTTGGATTACCCATGATACAACTCACAGACCATATGAAATCCAAGAAGAAAGAAGCTCACACCAAAGTATGGATGCTACAGTACTACTCAGTAGGGGGAAAAAAATAATATCTTGGCTATAGTTTTAATGGATAAATCATGGTGGGGAGCATGACAACAGGTAGACAGATGTGTTCCCGAAGCGTTGTTAGACAGCTTGTATGTTGAGACAGCAAAGAAGCAAAGTGATAGACCTAAACAAGAATTGCTTGGTGGAGATTTGGTACTTCAAATCCCATCCTCAGTGAGACATTTCCACTAATAAATCTATGCCTCTAACCCTTTCCTCACAATTCCACTAGATGTAGACAAGCATCCATGCATATGAGCCAATGGAGGAGGGTATTCTTCATCAAGCTTCTGTAGCTTGTGCTTTTCTGTCCATAATTTTTTTGCAGTAAAATAGGTATAACAAACCACACCATTTTAACTATGTAGGTAATTAGTGTGAAATATATTCACATTGCTGAACAAACTCCACCACCATCCAACTCCTGAACTTTTCTTCTTTCCAAATCAAATTATGTGCCAATAAAACAATCAAAAATTTCCCCAGACTGCTTTTAAAAGTCCCTTCCAAACACTGTTTTCCTGTGTGTCTTTGCAAAGTCAATGTAGTGTCCTTATCTCAATCCCATGAATTCTTTGTTTGTCCTTTTATACCTGATAATTTTACTTTATAAAATATTTCTGAGATATACAAGTATATTATTAAGCATATTAATATGGGACATTTAAATTTTTCTTAACAATAGTCATTATTATTACTACTATGTAATAATAAGTTACTACTTTGTATAACTAATACTCAGGAGTTCCAATTATGTTTTGATTATCCTAGTAAGGGAGGCCACCAAAGAAACTTAATTTTATTTTTAGTCTACAAAATGCTTTTAATATTTTCAAGGCTTAATTCTAGATCCAGAAAAATGGTTGTTTGGATACCATGCTTGCTGCACACAGCAGACAGTGTTCATTACACCCTCTTTCATGTGTGTGTGTGTGTGTGTGTGTGTGTGTGTGTGCGTGCGCACAAAAGCAGGTTGAGGACCTACCTATTGAAAATAGGACTTAGAAAAAGGTCAATGAAATGGATTTTTAAGTGTCAGATATGTGAGATTATATATCAAAATGATGTAAGGAAGGAATCTACTCTCAAGATAATGTCCACTGATATTCCAATATGTACCTCTACTCCTGAACTCAGAAAAGTAAATGAATAATTTAAATTTTGTTAAAGTAAAATTCACTATGTTATAACGTGGGTCAGAACTTTTCCATGTATATATAAACAAGCAGTTTTTAACCTATGAATTGCAATAACTTTGGATGTTGATTTAAATACTCTTTCACAGGGGCCACATATCAGATATACTGCATAATAGATATTTACATTACAAGTCATAGCAATAGCATGATTACAGTTAGGAATTACCATCAAAAATAATTTTATGGTTGTGGGTTAGTAGAACATGAGGAATTGTTCTAAAGGATGATAGTATTCGGAAGGTTGAGAACTACCAGTATAGATGAATACACATGTGCTTGCATATGTATGCACACAGATATACACACTCACATACACACACATTTGTTAATGTGTAGGTAAATAGTGTTAAATCATATATGTAATATATATAGTTACTGTGTACGTGTGGTGTGTGTGTGTGTGTGTGTGTGTATGTGTGAATATACATGTGTGGATGTCTGCTCAGAAGTCTTTGAATCTCTTGGAGCTGGAGTTAAAGGTAGTTGTGAACCATCCAACATGGGTTCTTGGAACTGGACTTTGGTCCTCTGAAAGAGCAGCAAACAATCTCAATGGCTGAGCAATATCTCCATCACCATCACATATCAAATGATTGGCATTTTAGATGCTTCTATGTTAACTATTGATACTATCACGACTGTACATTAGTGGGAAAAAATACTAATCAACTACTAATATTCAGTGTCCTTAAAATGAGAACCAGTGATAGAATTTCTGGGTAAATTGACTACTTCATATTTTATTTTTTGAGAAGTTTCCACTGTGTTAGAATATTGCTTGTTATTTGTATTCCTGACAGTTATGGAAACAGGCTCAGATGTCTTACATCCACACAAACACTGAGGCTTTTATGCTAGTGGAGCTTTCTTTCCATGAATTTTCAGGCTTTCATTTCTTGAATTCAAAGATATAAAATTACCAATGAAGCCTCCACAGGAGTGTCCCCTCCCCCTGTAATTAGCCACAGCAGTGTCTAAGAGGATAATGAATAACTTATGGGGTCCATAAGAGCTGATGAAACTATGTAGGAGGTAAAAGTAGATGTCACTTGGTAGGAATATGTTTGTTTTGGTGATTTGGTTTAGTCTCAGGGCCTTCCAATGGATTTCAGCTACTCTCGTGATTTATAAATGTTTTTGGTTATATTAAAGGTTATACCGGAGAATCAAAAGTTGAAAAAATGAGAAGTTCAGCATAGGTTAGCATAAATAAATATTTAAAAAGAGTCATAAAATGGAGCAGCAGTGAATGCATCAATTAATCAATACCTTGTCCCTGGAAATGTTTACAAACAATCACACCCGAGGGCAAAATTCTCCAGTGCTCATTTGCAGCTCAGTTTAAGTATCAATTTCTGATATAAAGTATTGTCTTACATATGCATGTACATTTGATCAATTTTGAGGAGACAAACAGTATTGTTAAGTGTTAAATGGCAAATATATGCATAATATGGTCAATTTTTTCATGAAAAAGGTATTTAATTCTTCAAAATTTTAGTTCATAAAATCATTGCTTGGAGAAAAATGTATATGGAATTTAGGAAATAATTTTTTGGGAAAAGAATAATATAAAGGGATTTCTTTTAAAAAATCAGACTTTAGTATTTTTTGGGTTATTTTCTAGGGGTATTGTGATGTATTGCAACTTAATTAAAAATCACCCACTGATTAAAATGCACTTATTTAATTTACCCATATAGCTTTGGGAGATGGAATTTGCAATCAAGGTGCTGAAAGGGCCACCCGCACTGATTCTCTGGAGCAGCATCTTTCTTGCCACTTATGGCTGCTTTGTGCTTTACCTGGAACAAGGCTGAAAGAATCCAGTCTCTGATTCTAACCATAGTGCTCTTTTTGGCTTTTAGAAGTACCTTGTTTTCTCTTATCATGCCTTATAGAGGTGTACTTTTAGCAAGTAAGATAAATTCAGTTGTTACAGAGTAGATGTATCTTTTTCTGAGGAAGAGGAATAGAAAGGACTATTTTATTCCCTAGAGTCTTCTAAAAAGTTTCAAACACCTAAGAGATACAACTTTTTTCCCATTATGTGAGTCAGATTGATAAGCTGGAGTCACTGTCATCACTTGCTGCAGGTCCAAGAGTAGAATGGCAATACATGCAATTAATAAAATAAAAGAAGACATTAACCAATGAAACAAAATGGAGTTGCAAATATGAGAAAATCACAAAGAATGAAGTTGGTAAAACGGTGCAAAGCAAATTCGACTGTATCATCACTTTCATTTTTTACGTTAACTTAAGAGGTAGAGAAGAGATAACTCTGAATAGTACTACTCTGTCAAGCAGAGAATTTGACTTATAGGTTAGACATACCGGTGAGAAAATTACATCATTAGAATGCATATAAAACTAAATATCTCTAACCTTAAAATTTAATGGCTTTAGCATCCATAAGCATCAAAATGAAATAAGTTATGATTTAATTCTTTACAAGATTTGTTTAAAGCATTAAATTTCAAAAATTTGAAACATTTTATCATTATGGAATGAAAGAAATGTTAAAATGTATTTTTCAGAACTAGAAAGATAGCTCAGGTGGCATGCTGGTGTGTAATTATAAGGAGCGGAGTTCAATTCCCTGATTCCACGACATTGTAAACATTGCACATGTATCCATAGAGTGCTAGAGAGAAGAGGCAGGTAGATTCCAAGGTTTACAGATTAGACTGTTGTGGGTACTGAGTGAGTTACAGGCCAAGTGAAAGATCCTGTCTCAAAATATCTACCTTTATGGTTCCTGAGCAATAGCAACAATGTCCACATAAAAATATCTCTCTCTCTCTCTCTCTCTCTCTCTCTCTCTCTCTCTCTCTCTCATCTCTCTGCCCTGACCAACCCCTATAAAAAACAGTTGATAATCTCTCTCTGTTCGAAGAAATTTGCCATTTTGGAAAACACATTAGTAGCTTTTAGTATAAATATCTTGAGAAGTTTTCTTACTGCTGAGGTTTGTGGAATTTCTATATCAATGCACTGTGGAAGCACTGAGTTAATTCCATGCAGAATGCTTTGTATCTCTGGGTACAGGTAGTGCATGTTTAATAGTAAAATTAGATATATTAATTCTTCAAAGAAGTGAAATTCTGCACAATTATATTTGAAAACAAAATTATCTTGCTGGAATTTTGACTTAAACACATTATACAGCTATTATCTAGAGATCATATCTATGTCTCATCTGACACCTATTCCCTCTTAGAATATTATGACACTTCCATGTCAGTTCTTTCTACCCTGGTCTCTAGATATTCAGATGATCATAGAAACTGTCATTCTCAAATGTCACACAACTTCATGAGATTTTGTGTCACTGTAGCCTAGAACTTTGAATAGACTTTACATTCTGGATATTTTTCTGTTACCATTTCACTGCTTCTACAATTATGTCTATCCCTAAAGCAACTCAGTGTCTGATGCAGATAGATGTAACAGTTTTCTACATTCTATCTTCTTAAAAACGCATGCCCTTTATCATACCTCTAGAACTAAAACTCCTGAAGTTTGAAGAGAGTATGATTCTCCAAGATCATCTCACTTATATATAGTTAAAAAAATTTAATTACAAAATATTTGTCAAATAAAATATAATGTATGAAAGAACATGGAATCATGATTTTCAGTGAGTCTCTAATTCACATTGAAAGCAAACATTCAAAAAAAAAAAATTGAACCCTGTGAACCGGTTTATGAGATGGCTGGAAAAACACATCATCTGTTATTTCCAGTGTTCTTTTTTACATATAGCCATCTAAAGGCCAAGAGGTTAGGGAGATTCCTCAGAAGTTACGGAAATGTGCTGCATTTCTAACTGATGTTCACAGTTCCCAGGACCAATATAGGACATCTCATGACTGCCTTTATGTCCAGCTCTGCCCCGGCCTGTGGGGGTTCAGGGAAAACTTGGGGAGGGGGCGAGAGAATAGGGGACAAGAGACACGAAGAAGGAGAGAGCAAGTCATGTATTTTGATCAAGCTCCAAAAATTTTTATTTCTCACCATAAAGTAAAAAAGAGGAGGAAGCTTATACAAAGCAACAGGGGCAGGGTAATTCCAAGAAGCAACAGAACCCTTTGCCAGCAGGATATGTTACCAAGGCAACAATCTATTGTCTGCTAACTGCTTAACTGCAGGTGGGTCACCTAATTTCTGGGAAAGAACTACTCATTTCTCAGGAAACCAAAACTTAGGCCCATAGCTACTTTAGGCCCAACTATTAAAAAATGACATTAGCCAAGCCAAGGAAAAATTCTTACTTCTATTGATTCCCGGCACAGCTCAGAGGAAACCAACATCCTTCTGTTGAGAACCCACATACACCTAGAATGTACACATGCACAGACACAAACACAAGCACATATACACAAAGACACACACACACACACACACACACACACATAAATCAAATTTAAATTCATGAGATAAACTGACATCTTTGTCTCTAGTATTTTACATCATGAGTTCAAAAAAGAGAAAGAATAAGACAATATATATATATATATATATAATTTTAATAACCTATATATTATAAGCAAAAAAGAAGCAAAGAAATTCAGCAGACTAATGACATATTTCAGAAGTGAATGCTATTTATTCTTATCTTGTGTCTGGAAGTTCATAAATTAATATCTTATTCATTTAAAATGTCCAAACATGGCATAGTTTTTAAGGTATGGGGTGCTATTTTTTCTCATTCTAAGACATCAGGCAATTGAAGCAGATACTCTTATAATATAAAGCTTTAACATGCCTCGCAGTTAAATTTTAGGCTGTCAGCCAGCTATCTAAATTTTTCCATTACTCTTGGCTGCTCATATGCTATTTCCGTCTGCTTTTTATTATGCTTCAAGAACTAGAAACTCTATCAAGGTTGAACTGTGTGGTTGTCTCCTCATCTAACTTACCATTCGAATTGGAAAGGATGTAATTGTAATTTGCACACAAGTTTTATGACTGTGGCATGGAAGCCAGGGTTTGGTTTACATTAATGATCTCCTTAGTTTTGATCTATGTTCCTTTGATGCTTTCTCAAGTGAGGCTAAAATCAAATGGCACACAGAGAGGCAGACACCACTGAAGAACTTAGTATAAACTATTAAATCTTTTATACGCAGATACTCTATGACATAGAAAGTATACATTAAAATTATTTAAACGGGAATGTCAACAAACACTTCTATAAATAGGACATGGTGGCTGAAAAAGCCTGCAAATCACTGCTTCTGATTCTTACCCAAGCAAGTTTAAGCTGATATATTCTTATAAAGCCTGGATGGGTTAGCCTGAAGCAAAAGGCTCATTTTGGTACAATGTTCTTATAATAAAGAAGCAAAAAAGACGGAGGTAGAGGTGGTGGATGATGAAGAGGAAGAAGAAGGGAAGAGGAACAGGAGGAGGAGAGGAAGATGGGAGAAGGATGATTCAAACTTCAATACCTTAAAAGAGTCTAGGGCATTTATTCCAAAGGAGGTTATTTTAATCAGATAGTACATTTACATATATACTTTGTGCTAACACATTTTTTATAAACAGGACTCTATAATATTTTAGGTGGCACTAATTTTAGTCAACATGAAACAACATTTTTTAAAATAGTGAAACAAAAAGAATTAACAGAAGCTTGTGACAAGTAGAATGGATTATTATTTTACTTCTAAGTTTATTTCTGCATGCCTGAGCAATGCTATGGCTTGAGTAAGTGTGTGTGTGTGTGTGTGTGTGTCTGTATGTGTGTGACTGTGTGTGCATGTTTATGTGTAGATAGAAAGAAAATGAGAGAAAATGTGTTTATAAATGTAGCCATTTTAGGAGGAATAAAGTGGGAGATTTGTGGAAATCTTTAGTTTTAGAACATGATATTCAATAGTTTGGGAATATGGGCTATATTTGTAAATCAAATGATTTCTAGTGCATGTATACATCAGATTTACATAAGAAGAAATCATTAATATTTTAACCTCATTAATCAAATAATATAAGAAAATATCTTTCCTAAATTCTAGATATCTGATTCCACCTGTCAAGTAGTTTTATATTCTTCTGATGTTTTTTTTCATAATTTGTGCACTAGTTAGTAAGAATACCATAAAAATGACCATAATTTGTGTGGCTTTAACTAATAAAAATGAATTATCTTAAAAATAAGGAAGCTAGAATTCTTTAATCAAGGAATAATTTAAGTTGGTTTCTGCTGAGGCATTTTTGGTTTGTTGTACACAACCATTGTTTCCTGAGTATTACTTGGATCTTCTACTTCAACATCTGTGTTTATTACCAAATACACTAACAATGCCACACCCAGGACTCACTTTAATTTTGTCATGGTGACTTGCCATTTGCAAGACAATCTGTCTACACACGTCATGCTGCAGTGTAAGAGGGAATATGATTTAGGTATTTTCAGTCCTCATTCTTGGAGGAAGAAATTCTACAATAAAGGACTATTCTCATTCCAACCAGAGAGTCAAATCTTGAAATTTATTCCCTATAATGTATAGCAGTTTGAGAAACTTGAATTTTCTAAGTAGCAGTTTGTATGGGGAAAAATCACATAAATTAATTCAGCCAAAGAAACCAACAGAACTAAAAAGATTTTGAGAAAGAAAGCTGATGGCCAGAATATAAGTGTAGTGGATAGGGAAAAAACAAAACAAAACTGTTTTCTTGGGGTCATGTGTAGCTACTAAAATATAACAATAGAGAAAATCATTATATAATTAATTATAAGGTCATTTTTACCTCGTTAAAAATAGAGAAAAATTATAATCCTATACCATGTCTAAATAAGTCAATAAACATAAACTATTCTTAATACATTTGGTTACATATTATATATAATAAAGATCTATAAATTGTAGCCTATTCATTACCAGCTCTGCAGTTATTTCACTTTTAAAAAATTGTATTAGCCAAAAAGTTCGGAATACCCAAGAGTCACTTCACAGCAACCATTGGGCTGAGCGTGAGGTACCACATGGAGGAGTTGGAGAATGGACTGAAGGAACTGAGGGAGTTTGCAGCCCCATGGAGGGAGCAACAGTGTCAACTGGCCTGACCTCTCGATACTCTCGGAGACAGAATCACCAACCAAAGAATACACATGGAGGTACCCATGGTGCTGGCCACATATGTGGCAGAGGAGGTTCTTGTTAACCATCAGGGGGCGAAGAGGCCCTTGGGCCTGAGGGTGTTAGATGCCCCAGTATAGGAGAATGCCAAGAAGGTAAGATGAGAGTGGTTGGTGGGTAGGTTGGTGGGGGAATACCCTCATAGTGGCAGGGGGAGGGGGAGAGGATAGGGAGGTTCCAAAGGGGAGATCTGGAAAGGGGAAAATATTTAAAATGTAAATAAAGTGTCAAAAATAATATTTATAGCTGTCTTTTCAATAACAAGGCAATAAAATGGACATCCTCTTAAAACCATATTAAAACTTAGTTACAAGAATCCCACTTTAGTGACAAGAATGGAATCCACACTATTCATCCATATGTCTTTTCATTAATGACAAGAAAGTATGTCTCTTCTTCAAAGAGATGATAATGGCAGAATTCTCACAACTATGTCCCCATTGTTGCTATCTTTCCAAAATAAAGCAGGCATATGTTGATTAAATTTTAAAGCTTTAAACTGAGAAATTCAGTAGGCCTATGAACATTGAATACGCATATATGTTTGAAAATTGTCATTCAGAATCCCAGGGTATACTTTGTTTACTTGTTTTTCCTTCTATAATCTGTCAGGTATTGGAAACTGGTTGAATCTGGGCAGCATTGTGTTTACTAAATAGTAATTTATCCTCCGTGTACTAAACATATCTGTATATTTTGCAAAATGGAATTAAATAAATTTAGCATTCCACACACACATTCTTTTCTTTTTTGCAAGAAAGTCATTACTGGCATGGTTTAAAGTTATTCTATCATCTAATATCTATACTTTTGAATTTATGAAACATGAAATGATCCATAATACTTCAAAAAATCTGCTTTTTAGATTGCAGATTAACAGCATAGAATTTGTACCTACCTCAAATCTGATGTTTCAAGCAGCTTCCAGGACTGTGATTGGTTCTCATACTTATTGTTTGTCCTTGAGATCAAAGCTTATTCCTCTGGTTTTTTAAATGAATTTTAAAATATTTCATTCTCTGCATTTTATCATCATTAAATAATCTATTATGGACTGTAGGCTGTATTTTGATTTCAACAGTATCACTAATTTAGTAACAACACTTAGAATAGAATTATTCCTGTTGAAAATGAAACAATATTAATGTAGGACATACATAAGCAGCATAGTCAATCAAATTATTTCTGAGGGGGGTTTATAGAATAAAGAATTTATTGAAAGAACAAATTTCATATAAATAAGGAATGATCAAACACCATAATATTGGAATCATTTAAGAAAATAAATTTTTATATTCTAATACAATTTACAATAATATTTGAGGTTTTAAGTAGTCAATTTGAGATATGGTCAATTTTTATAGGCATTATTGGAAGGAGAGCTCTGAAATTAAAACCAGGAATTGAAAATAGTGTGGCATGCTATTTTAGTTCTTCTGTTCAGTCTAAGGGAAAAAAAATCATGCACCGAAGCCAAATCAAACAATCAACAAATAAAGAAAAGTGTTCTAGGGAGGTGGCTCCACCGGTGTTAGCCTCACAAACTTGAGAACATGAGTTTGAATCTCCATAACCTATATAAAAGCATATTGGCTTTCTACTACAAGCTTAGCAATGGGCATATGGGAGGCAGAAACAGGTGGGTCCTTGGAAGCTCACAGACCAGTTTCTAGCCAAGAATACTAAATGAAATTCTAAGACTATGAATTTTGACTCAATCAAAATGTGGAAAGTTTCTTAGACATTACTTTTCAGTCTGTTTCCCTAGCTTTATATTAACATATATGCATGCACACAGGACCCATAGATACACACACATATTAATGTAAATACAAATTCACACACAAATGGTAAATTGAACTTAAAGATATTTCTCCAATGACAAAAGAAGTAGAAATGATCAACAATTATATTTATTTTATATATATATTTATATAATATATATGTATGTATGTATGTATATTGTTCGAATCTCTTGGCTATAAGTTAAAAAGAATTGACTGCTACATAGATATCTATGGCTATCATCATCCTCAATGGCAATCAGTAAGAATATCAATGACATGAGTGGTGGCATGCATTCAAAAATATGAAGACTTATTTATTTTGGTCATGAATATCAAGTATTGCTCAGGTATACATATCACTATCAAGCATCTATAAAAAAATTTATGAATTACTATTTGACATAGATATGTAACTCCTTGGTAAACTCTAGAAAAATCTGTTTGAACACTGAGATACATTTCAACATATACTGTTTACATACTACAATATCCAATATACAGAAACAGACTAAGTGACAATCAACAGATAAATGCATAAAGAAAATGTAATACATGCACACAATGGAATTTTTATAAAGTTTTAGAAAAGTGGATGGAACTAAAAAGCATGATTAAGAAAATTATCTAGATTCATAAAGAAAATATTGAATATTTTCTCTTATATGAAGAATATACTTTATACATGCACATAATATGACACATTATTTATGAATAAACTATTTGACAGAAAACAAAAGAGATCCTTAAAATAAGAAGAGTCTTAAAAGACAGCGGTGGAAAGTATACAATATAATCGTGAGGGGAGAAAGAGATACCATACCTTTCATTCATAACCAATAATACTGCCTAGTACCTAATTAAGCACATCTTTATTTCTGCTAATATAGATTAACACATTTTTATTTCATATCTGACTGTAATTTTAAAGCATGGTTTAAAATTCTAATATTTATGTCTTGACTGATACATGGAAAATAGGAGTTCTTAAATATAATTTTGTGAATGATTTTATAGAAGCTGATCCAATGGGCGAAAATAAAGCAGGGCTGTGAGAAATCAACCTTAAACTTTTCTAAGTATATTCTTCTAAATTTTATACTTAGCACTTCCTGAAGTGATCAGTCCTGCACTTATAAATGTGTACCTAATAAAAATGGAAAATTTGACACTGACACTAGAAATTGTTTGGTACAAACTCAGGAATGTCAAAATCAACACAGTATCAGAGTGATCATGTACAGGTAACAAGTCAAAGAGATGTCAAGGTTTTCTATATTGTTTCTCAACTATGGCTTACATTCTCTTGATCTTTGCATGTCTCATAATTTTATATAATACTAGAAACATAATTAGACCTCTAAGATCTTCAGTTTACCTGCCTACTTGCCTACCTTTGCTAGTTCACTCTTGCTCTCCCTACCTACATCTTTGCCCAGCAAAGTCCTCCGCCTTTCTAAACCCAATATGTTTTCTCCTCAAAAGAAAAATGTACTCCTTGGGTCCAGAGGGCTGATAAATCACTTTAACTTGGATTATAGAGCACAGCACTAATTAAATCTAGAATTCCACATCCCTAGAATTCAGCTCCATTGGCTAATTTTCTTTTATCTCATTGGAAGTTAATTGGACTTGTTTAGTTTTTGCTTTGCTTTATTTTGTTTGAGGCAGGTTTGTTTGTGAATTCTTGGCTATTCTGGAACTACCACTATATATGCTGCCCTCAAACTTACAGAGATCATTCTGCTTCTGATGTGAACCACTGACACCACTAGGCTTGAATTTTGTTTTACATGAAACATTAGTTGTCTATATTGCATCGTTTTTCTGATACTTCAAAATTGAACAAAAGCATTTCATTTCAAGTCACCAATTTAATTCCATAAAGTCCATTGACCTTGAAAATAGCCAAAATATTAGAAAAGAGAGATATAATAATTTTATGAACACAAAATATTTCACTTGGAGTTTTCTACAGCTTATGACTCTGAGCACATGAGGTTCTGAGACAGAAATCCAGGTCTGCTGAGCCCTTCAGAGTGTAGGATTATGATAATGCTCATTAAAGATCATCATTATTGTGGTGTACAGAAAGGTGTGTCTAACTCATAACTCGGATGTTTATTATAATGTCAGAAGCCTCAGTAACTGTGAGACATCAGGGCACATTTCCTGTATCTAAGCCTGTCTTTATTCTCTGCTTCAGAGCACATATTTCTTGCAGAATTACTTGGAGAGCATGATTGTCTTTAGATGTTTCCTTGTGTTCAAATGTAACTCACAAACCAAAGCATGTAGACCACCTAGTCTAAGAGAAGAGTGTGTATTTATAGTAAATAAACACTTGTTCCTTTGTCTATCCAATATATCAAAAATATTTTCTAGCTTCAACACTTTTAATATCTAATTCAAAGAAATAAACATTGAAATCAATGTTTTAAAATGTCATTCTCAAATCTCTTGTGAATTACAGCAAAAGTATAACCTTTGAAAATTTGATAATGATGAAAACTTTTTTATGTTCACTCTTTCCCTAATTTGTATAGAGACTGGGTAATATGTTTATGTTTTGTACTGATATAGTTTTGTAATGTATCAAAAGTACACAGTTAATATACATTTCAATGATGCATTCATCATTTAAATGATGTATGCATTTATTAACAAACTTTATGTGAATATATTATTATATTCTATTATATATCTTTCTAGTGTGCCAGTGAGGGACATATAACATAAAAAAAAAAACAACAACAAAACAAAACAAAAATAACAACATTCTCATTGAGATAGAGTGCAGGACAGTAATTACAAAGGCAAAATGAAATACACAGAAATGCTTCTTTAACCTTGATCTCACTTGCATAATATTCTATTTATTTTAAAACTTGGCATCACAAGTAGAAACACCTTGTATTATATGAAATGAAATTAGGCATCACAAGTAGAAATACCTTGTATTATGTGAATTGAAGTGCTACCATGTAGGCAAATCACTCAGATATGTGTGTCAATGTGCTTGAATATTTTGAGAAAATATAAAACTCAGAAAGCATTCCTCTTTTGTAAATAATGTATTGAGAACTGTATTGGAAGATTTTCTCTATGCTTTCCTCTCCATTGTCTCTGGAGTGAGGTATCTAAACACAGACTTAATGTCTCTCCTTTGACTGTTGTCCTTCGTATGATATCTGTGCTTCAAGATAAGACAAGATGAAATGAGATAATGCTTTCTTAGGATTTTGTTGAATTTGCAAATAAATTTCAACCCAATTTTAATATTCCCTAACAAAAATATAATTTTCCAAAAAATAAATACATTAATAACCTTTATTTAAAATCCATAGTATTTCTTTCCAAAGGAACTATTTTGGAACCTTAGAATGAGCCCTCAATTTTAGGAACCAAAATTAGTATAATTCTGTATTGACAAATTTGTATGACCACAGATTACTTTTTACAATTCTATAGCTCATGTTTCTTGAACCATAGATGAAAGACCCTTTGATTATGCTTATTTTGTCACCAATTATGCTTTTTAATACCTCTGAAATAAATAATATTTTATTATCATAGCAAATTTAATGAAATTGGTTTGTTTCTGTTAAATCTTACAATTTTGCCAAGGTGTTGTAAAATATTGGTTTCCTAAAATAGTTATTTTGGTAGAAACACCAAGTATTACTAGTGTAACTAAAATATATATAAAGGTGTTGAGGTTTAATACTGTTTAAGCATCCACTGATCATTTTTAAAGTTGTTTCTAGCATGACAGATGTAGACCTTATTTTAATAAATATTTGTCAAGGTATGTTTGAATGTTTGACACTGACAAGGAAGGCTACTTTGAGTATTTATCTTCAAAGGAAGGAAAAATTAGAATCTGACACAATGATTGTTCAGCTCATTTTACCTGAAGGAAGGATTATAAATAACTTTTGATCTCTTTATTCTGTTAAAGAAACTCAAGAGAATCCACAACCAAACTCAGTTGATACCATGAATGATGAAATCACGTCTTCTTCAGAATAGTGTCTTTGTCACCATCAGAGATAACAGATATTTGCTTGTAGTGGACAAAATGAATTTAGTGAAGTTACCACCACATTGTTTAGATCCAATATGAATTTGCCACTTTAGGAAGAAACAGTTAATTCAAACTTTTAGTTTTGTAAACAGTAAACAGGACATTTAAATTGCATAAAATATCAATAGTATATCTGTATCTGTTCTTAAATAATACAAAATATCAAATATTTTTAAAACTAGTCTATTGGTATGGCCAGTATAAATAGTTATTCTTCTAAAAAAGCAAAGCCATAAACAGATAATAATGTAAAATCATATCTGTGAATATGAGAATATAAACATTGTCATTAAAAAAGACTCATATTTGATTACAAAAATATAAAACACTGAATATTTAATAGGTGGGTGCACTAGATATATTAATGATTCTAGCAATTTTTTTATTCATGGGCTAGGGTATGTGCATTATTTCCTTTTACTTTTTAAATGAAATTATTTTTATACATTGACTATTTTCTTGCCTATTATCCATTATAATGATATAAAGATGAACACTGTGACTTGTTATTTGAGAGACATAACATATTTTATTCCCACAATCACTGATATGCTATAGCAGATATGTTCAACACACACACAAAGAATATGTATCTCTGTCTATGAATGTATATACATGTATATACATATATACATATATATGCATATATGCATGTACATATATATGTGTGTATACACACATATGTATATGAATAAGTATGTGTGTATGTGTATGTGCATGTATATGTATATTATGCATATGAATATGTATATGTATATTTAAAATGGAGATAAGAGTGAAATATCACCCCTAGATGAGAGGCTAAATAGCTATTGAGAGTTGCTGGAATTTGAAATCAATGTTCTCTCATAGTATGGCTCCTTGTAAGTTGATCATGCTTCTGTGCATGGTTGTACACCTAACAGCAAACATTTAAAACCTTTTTAAAATTCATTTTATTTTATTTTGTTTAATTTTCATACTGTTTTGATTACATTTCTACCTTCCCTTTCTTCCTTCAAACCATCTAACATATTGCTTCCCCCCACTTCAAATTCACTGCATCTTTTTTCTTAAATATTTTTTCAATCCATCTGTGTGTGTGTGTTTGTGTATGTGTGTGTGTATGTGTGTGTGTGTTGCATTGTGTGTGTACTTAAATATAAACTTTTGAGTCCATATGTTTCTTTTAAATGTTTTCAGGTCTGAATGTCTGGTGCAGAACCACCAATTATTAATGCTCTTACCTGGGGAGAGCTAATTTTCTTGCATCCAGTTTTACTAAGTTGCCTGAAATTCTTTCTGTAGGTTACAACTTTCAATGAAATGTTGCATAAGTATGCATCTTTAGGTAATATAAGACGTTCTATGAAAATAATAAAAACCATGCATATACTTGAAACATTAGAAAACCTTGATTAAAACTAACAAGGGTATGCTATTATTAGTCATTATTTTATTAAATTTGGAGAATAAAAATTGTGGATGGGCTGTTATGTAAGTATTAATGTAAAGGCAGCTTTGTTGATGATGTGGGCAACAACTTACTATCATAACCATTTCAGTTGTTCTTAGAAACTGACAAGAAAGATGAAGAAAGATCAGTGTCACTGAACAAATGACAACACATGTACAGCAATGTTTGAGTTAGATGGACTCTGCACTCATATTGAGGGGAAACAAATAAGAAATAAGGTGCCTGAAACATTGTCATTTTTCTTATGTATACCACAGAGGGAAGAAGAGGTCTCCTTAGGAGGTGTCTATAAGCAAACAGTCTGAGTAAAAATGCAGAATGAGAAAGTTACAATTGCTTGGTTTTTCACACACTGGTCAATCATCTGAAAACACCTTCTGTGAACCTGAAAATATTTGCCAATTTCTTCTAGGTCTGACCTTGGTGGAGGTTATGCTGATTTTCCACAGGCCTTAAGTCTTAATCCTTAACATGGTCAATTCATGTTAAACAATTCCCATTCACTCAGATCATCATAGATTCAGGGTGTAAGTCACCCCCTACAACCTACTATGTAAAATTTAAAATAAAAATTTCCTTATAAATCATAACTATAGAATCTGTCTAGGGGTGCTTGAGCAAGCAGTTTTTTGTTGTCCTTAATTTTCAAATTGCTTTAACTCCTCCTCTAAAATTGATATCTCAGCACATTAGAGGTATAATTTCTAAATTTGACCATTAACTAAATCTACATCAGGAGATGCATCACTCATTTCATGATAAGAAACAGATGTTCACAGCAGCTTGTGCTCAATTATGATACAAATATTTAAGATCTGCTTTGATGTAAAATCTTCAATCTTCATAACCAGATGTAAAGGTGAGTGTACATTTCCTGGAAGTCGTTTTACTGATGCTTTTTAATAGGTAGCATAACACAAATTGAGTGAAGTACATCAGTGCTGATAGGTGGCACAGATTCTGAAGAAAAATGGTTCTCCCATATTCCACAATGAGGAATTTGTGGTTACATCATATTCATGTTACTTCTTGATACCACTTTACCACAATTACCTCGGCCACAGCACATCATCTTCAATATACTTTATAAATGACATCGGAGTACAAATGATTCCTAATCAAGTCTCCCCAGTAAAGCAATCAAACATACCTGGATTTATTAGAGTTCCTTTTTTGGAAAGCAAATCGATTGTCAGAGGGAAGAAAATAACAGAAATAAAGAAATTACAGTCAAAGTGCATAAGAATCAGTGCCTGTACCTTCTGCATCTCTGTCAGTTTAGAAATGCCTTTGTAGTAGTGTTGTTTTGTTTCACTTTCTATACAGGTTGGCTGCATTTAATAGTAACAATATTAAAAGGATGTCAGGGTAGTTTTTTTATAACTAAAGAACATTGTGGAAATATTTGGTTCACAGAGAAACTGAAGGCTACATACTTAGTAAGTACTTGGACATTGGTATAATCCTCACATTTTGGTCCATTGCATATAAATATCTTCTCAATAATCTCAAGAAAAATAGAAGTCTATTTGAAAAAGTGAATTATTGAATGGAAAATATTATTGAGTTTCTAAGAAAGAATAATGAAGGTCCGTCCTAACTTATTAAACAAATTTTATTTCATTTACTTTCTGTATGTCTGTATGATTTCCTCAACAATCAAATACACTTAAGAATCAAGATTAATTGGAAATGTACTATCAATTTAATTCATTTTGTATTTTAAATACTTTTTATTATTTACTTATTCACCTTTTATTTTTTATTTATTTTTATTTATTTTACTTATTTTTATAAAAATGTTTTATTTATTAATAGTCCAAATGCTGTCCCCTTCCTGTGCCTCCTTCCACAAAACTTCACACCCTCCCCCCTCCTATTTGTCTCTGAAAGGGTGCTCCCCCATCTACTTACCCAGACCCTCCTCACCCCCACTGGTATTCCCCATCCCTGGGGCATCAACTTTCTACAGGATTAGGTACATCCTTTCCCAATGAGGCGAGACAAGGCAAGTACTCTGCTACATAATGTACCAGTGGCCACAGAAAGTCCATGCCTGCTCTTTGGTTAGTGGCTTAGCCTCTGGGAGCTCTGAAAGTATAGGCTTAATTGATAATTTTGTCCTTCCTATGGTGATGCAATCTGTTTCAGCTCCTTCAATTTTTCCTTTAAATCTGCCATAGGGATCTCTAACTTCAATCCAATTGTGTAAGTATCTTAATCTGTCTCAGTAAGGCACTGGAAAAGCCATGCTAGGATCCTGTCTGTAAGTACAACATGGCATCAGAATAGTGTTAGGGTTTGGTGCCTGCACATAGGATGGATCCCAAGTTGGGCCTGTCACTGGATGGCCTTTCATTCATTTTCTGCTCCATTTTTTCCTGCATTTTCTTTAGACAGAAACAATTCTGGTCAGACCCAGCTATACCACTCCTGGGCATATACTTAAAAGGGACTACACCATACCACAGGACACATGCTCTACTATGTTTATAGCAGGCTTATTTATAATAGCCAGAAGCTGGAAACAACCCAAATGTCCCTCAACTGAAAAACAGATACAGAAAATGTGGTTTATTTACACAATGGAATACTATTTAACTATTAAAAACAAAGGCATTATGAATTTTGTAGGCAAATGGATGGAACTAGAAAATATCATCCTTAGTTTGGTAACCCACACCCAAAAGCACATGCATGGTATGTATTTAATGGAAAGTGGATGTTAGCTAAAAAGTAATGAATATCCACTGATAAGTGGATATTAGCCAAAAAGTAAAGAATAACTCACAGACATTAAAAAGAAGGAAGACTGAAGTGTGGATACTCCAATCCCATTTAAAAAGAGGAAAATAAACATGGGAAGCAGAGGGAGGAAGGTACCTGTGTGGGAGAGGGGAGATGGATGGGGAAGTGGGGGCAAGATCAGAAGGCCAGAGGATGAGAAAAATAAATGGAAATAGGCAGCTGCTGGGCAGGAGGGCAGTGGGAACCTCTAGAAAGTCCCAAAGACCTAGGATTTAAGAGGCTTCCAGAACTCAAAATGGGGATGATCTTAGCTAAAAGTCCCAACAGTAGGGAGATGAAACCTGAAGAGCCCACCTCCAGTAGATTAATAGGACCCCCAGTTGAGGCATGAGCCCTTGGACTCTAAAATCATTTTTACCATTACATGACTATTTAGTATACATGTCTGAGAGTAGAATTAAATAAGTTAAATATAGTTTTTAATAAAACTATCAAAATCTTACTTTAAGTGTCTATTGACTCAATGATGGTGAAATAAAAATGCCTTATAGTGTATATGTGGTAAGAACGAAAAATATGAAAAATGAATTTCTAGGTATAATTTTTATGTTATTTAACAGTGATAAGAAAGATTTATAATTGTAAGTTTATAATAATTAATTTAAAATTTATTCTCTTTTTTGAAAAAAATAGTCTATTGAGTTATATTCATACAAATTTGTTAGCTGTTTTGACTCTTTATATCATTGAAAAAATATATCCTTAATAGTAGGCTTTCTGTCTACTATAGCATTTTTATTACTAAATTTACAAATATTTCAAATTTAAAAACAAATATTATACCTTTTATATTTTAAATATAAAGAAAATGTTTTAATAAATCTATCTGTCAATACTTCTCATTTATAATCATTTCATTTGGGGCATAATACATTTGCTATATTATACTACTATTCTAGATAATTATAGAAATTTTATGATGTTTCATTTTGAAAATAACTAATACTTTATGCAGCCTGCATTGTACCCAAAAGATAATCATTTGAGGGTTACAAACAAAAGAAAAGGAAAGCAGATTCTTTTTCAAGAACCTACACTGTTACAAAGGTTAATGTCATGAGAAGATGTGCTGAAACAGGAGGAAGGTATAACATGCCTTTCCCTGAGTGCGTGGTGTGCCTGAGCCTTTCCCTGAGTGCGTGGTGTGCCTGAGCGTCTCAGCCGCCATTGATCTTTGCACATTTGCAGGTCAGTTTTGAAACTATAAGGACATGTGTGTAAGAAAATGCACAGGGAAACTAATTTCAGTGAAATTAATGGTTGCTCATGTGTAAAGGAGAAAAATATAGGAAAGTGGCTGAAAGCAATGGAATGTTGTAAATTATGTTTAGAAAATGAATCCAATAGAGTGTGTGTGTACCTTTTATTGAATATAGTTTTTTTTTTCCTCATGGATGATTCCAGTTTCCCCTCCATCTATTCAGTCTAGTTCCTCCCAGTTTTCTCTCTTATCCAGATCCACTCCATTTCTGTTTCTCATTGGAAAACAAATGGGTTTCTGAGGGATAATAATAAAATAAAATAAAAATTAACACATTTTAAAAGGAGAAAATAAACAAGCAGAAGGAAAAGAACACAAGAAATGGCACGAGAAAAAGATATAGTTGCAGAGACTTATTCACTTAGCAATCCCATAAAAAACCTAAAATGAAGTGCTATAATGTTTTTTATTTTTATTAAAACTAAGCTCCACTTGTAAGTATATATTACAGTATTTTAGCTGTAGATAGTTGTAGACTTTAAAGCATATCGAACAATAAACAACTTCAATTTCAAGAACAAAAATGAAATAATAGAAGGCTTATTGCCTGTTTAATTATAAACTTCATAGATTTCCATTGATTACAATTAACATTCTTCCATTATTTTATGAAACCAGTAATTATGAGATAGATGAATATATTTTAGACAAAGCACTACTTGGTGTTGTTACAAACAGCATACATTTATTAATTGTACTGACACTAAAACTAAACATGTTTTTTCCAAATTCAAGTTGTTGCCAGCTATTTTTGTGCTACCATTTAGTGTGAGAGAAGTAAATATTGACTGTTAATGCTTCGGTTATTTCTGTGAAGCTCACTTCTTTTCTCTATGTATTATTTCATTGAAATTAGCTGAGGTTAAATTTTATGATTAACTCTAAATATAAACGGCATTTAGTATATGATACTGACAGTGACTTCAGATATTCTGAAATTGGTGTCCTTTTACTTTAAATACAAGAATTGGAGATTAAAAGTCAGTAGATAAAGGACAATAACTCAACATTTACTACGTAATTAAGATAGCTTTATCGTCTTGGGTTAGAAAATAAAGATGGTATAAATATTGTTGCAACTTCTTTTTACTTTTCAGCTGCAAAGTTTAATAGTCTTGGAGTTTCTTTTATTTCATTCTGTCTAAGAGATATGTGTAAGAATAGCAGAATTTTGGTTTTTGTTTATGTTGGTGGCTTAGTCCCTGGGAGCTCTGAGGGCTCTGATTGGTTGATATTGTTGTTCTTCCTATGAGGTTGCAAACCACTTCAGCTCCTTTGGTCCTTCCCCTACCGTCTTCATGGAGTTCACGTGCTCAATCCAATGGTTGGCTGCAAGCATCCACATCTGTATTGGTCAGGCTCTGGCAAAGCCCCTCAGGAGACAGCTATATCAGGCTCCTGTCAGCAAGCACTTCTTGGCATCAACAATAGTGACTGGATTGGGTGGCTGCATATGGAGTAGATCTCTAGGTGGAGCAGCCTCTGTATGACCTTTCCTTTACATCAGTCTCTGCACTACTCTTTGTCCCTGTATTTCCTTCAGACAAGAGAATTTCTGGGTTAAAATTTTTGAGATGGGTGGGTGGATCCATCCCTCAAACAGAGACCGTGTCTATCTACCGGATATAGTCTCTAGAGGTTCTCTCTCCCCTTTGTTGGGTTTTTTAGCTAATGCCATCCCCATTGGGTCCTGGGAGCCTCTTGCTTTCCTAGCATCTGGGTCTTTCTGGTGGCTACCCCTAGTTCCCTATCCTTGACTGCTGCATACCTCTGTTCAATTTCCTGACTCTCTGTACATCTCCTTAGTCAGCTCCCAAAGCTGATCCTGGTTTTTGTTTTTGTTTTTTGTTTTCTCTTTTTCTAGTCATATGATCCTAAACTGTATTAATACTATTTCTTTGTGGAAGTAAACATTAAATCTAATAATATTCATAAATAAAATATATATATCGGAGGTGGATGGAGGGAGAGAACTGGGTGAGATAAGTTACGGGGAGGAGAACTGGATGGGGGAATTAGGTATAGGGAGAGCAGGGGAGAGAAAATGGAAATCAGTGGTGGGAAGAGGGCCCAGGGAGTCTATGGGGTGACTCTGGCTGAGACTCCTAGCAGTGGGAAATATGGAGCTTGACATGGCCACCTCCTATAGACAGGCAAGACTCCCAGTGGAGGGATAAGGCCAGCAACCCACCAACAAAAACTTTGATTTCAAATGTATCTTGCCTAAAAGATGTTCAGGGACAAGGATAGAAAAGAGACAGGGAATGGCCGACCAATGACTTCCCTAAATTGAGACCCACCCTATGGACCCGAACCAATCTCTGACACTATTAATAATTCTCTGTTATGCTTGCTAGGATAACTGTCCTCCATGAGGCCCCACCCAGCAGCCCAGAAGAACTTGCTCCATGTTAAATATTAACAAAAGTTTCAATGTGTGTGTATGAAACGTAGAAGAGTAAAACAGAAAACTTGGTATCAGAGAAGCAAGGGACACAATATTAAGATGTTTATTAATTAAGAGACTCATGGACATAGTAAGGGTTTGACTGTGAAAGATCATTAATATTATTGGGATGAAAATGATTTTTCAAATTAGAAAAGTAAGCTCAGGAGACAGACACCACAGAGTATCCAAAGTCTATAGAGATACATGGAGATACTACAAGGTTAATTGAGAATTTGGGGTCCATTTTTGTGGATGGATATTTAAAGTAGTTACAGAAATAAAAGACCATTTAAATCAAGCTTGCATATTTTAATATTTCATATACATTCTTCATGCATAGTGTGATCTCTTCTTCATTTCCTTACTTCATCACTACTGGATTCTGTTTCTTTTTCTTCATTTCATCCCCACACATCAATCATCTTTTACACGTATTATAGGTTTCCCGGAACAGGAGAATGCAATGCTCCTTTCTCTCTGAGCAATTGCTTCTGTTATGGATCTGCCTAACTGGTGCGGAGCCAAAAGAGGAGGAAATGGCTGTTTGTATTTTCCCACTTTGTGAGCCAAATGGAAAATAGCTGTGCTTTAAGACACCTGTTTTGAGATTATTCTAGTTACAGGAAATAGTCGAACATAATACAAGTGAGCAATGAGGATGAATTGAAGTTAGAAAGAGCACTACAATGACGCTCACCTGCGAAGAAAATTAAAACAAACAGAAAACTTGCAAGAATCTTGGAGTAGCAGGTACATTGAATGTTAAATAAAACACTTCTCAAACTTCTGCAGTTGTCTGCTATCCAGTATGCATCTGTTACTTAGAATGAGAATTTTGTTTTTTGTTTCCTCCTACATGCTGATCAAAATCAACATGTCTACATAAAATTCCTGTGATGTAATTTATCAATTTTCCATGAAATCTTGAAGCAAAGTGAAAAGAAGATAGAACAATGGATTCCTATTCATTTACAAAGAGCAAGTCTGTACACTAAATATTTTTCTGTGAAATTTTAGAGTCCATTAAAAGTATCACAGCTTGGAAATATGTGTAGATACCTTTCAAATGACAACACTGAACATATAGTTAAAATTTGGTAATATATAAAAACTTCTGGCAATATTTCCTCATTAAAATGAATTCAGAGAATCTATTATTTTCTCATATTTTTGTTTTCTTAAATTTATTTCCTTATTTTTTTTCCGAAA
>JADRCH010000239.1:1736598-1834323 GCA_019843965.1 Rhynchomys soricoides | reverse complement strand
TCATATTTTTGTTTTCTTAAATTTATTTCCTTATTTTTTTTCCGAAAATGTCATGCCTCACTACTGTTTTTCTAACTTTTCTACTTGCATGCTCCTGGTCCAACTCCTCTGAGCAATTTCTCATGTTCTTTCAAATTTATACCATCTTTTTCCTTGTAATTTTTATTTTTATAAACATAATATGTTATATAATATAACATTTTATATGTCATATAATATATACATAGAATAATATGTAAAGTTTAATATATTATAAGTAATATAAATTATATTTATATTATATATATAAATATAACACCCACATATGTAGACGAGGATGAGTAGATACTAATTAAGAATCCCAAACAGGATCTTCTATTTCAGTGAGAAATCCTATCAAGAAAATAAGACAGGATACAATAAAGGAAAATGCAAGATGTCTTTCTCATACTCAGATGCATATTACTACACAGGGACAGACATACACAGGCAGAAACCCACAGATACACAGATAATACAGATACAATCATGAATACACTTATACACAATCTGCCATAAAGAGATCAACTCTACATACACATGTCACAAACACAAGGTATATACTATGCATATGTATATAATATTAATATATTGATATATCTAGGAAACTTATAGACAAATCTGCTTCTGAGAAAATCATGGTTTGGTAAAAGATGTCATCGGACTCGAGGTGATAAGTTTATCTCCCTGTGTTAGCTCACTAATTCTGAATTCTATGTGAAGGCTTCTGACTTTAAAGCTCTGGTATCATTGTGGATGGAGTGACAGGAAGACTGTAAGAGCTTGACACACATGTACATTATATTATCTAGAAATGTCAGAAAATACATCCATAAATTCTCAAAAACATGACTGTACGAATATGCTCTGAACAAGGACAACACCAAGAAATTGTAATACAAGCAAGGGAAAGCATACCAGCTTTCAACTTTAATCAAGGAACTAAAGGTAATAAAGATATTCTGAGAGCAGGAGAAGCAGTATTCCCTAAGGCAGAGCACACTAATTGGTTATTAAACACTAAATGCTCATCCCTGAAAAATATATACACTAGTAACACTATAAATATTGAACGGGATATATATATATATACATATTTTTATTACATACATACCTACACAACACACACATGCATGCAGGCACACATACACATACACAAACACACACACACACACACACACACACACACACACATAGTATGTATGTGTATAACAATACTTAAAGAAAAAAAAGAAATGATTTTCAAAAATACCAAGGAGTACATAGGAGGATTTGGAGGGGGAAAATAGTATAATGATGTTGTAATTTCAAAACTATATTTTTTAAATAATTCATAGTATTTCCCTCTAAGGTTTAGACTCAGTCACCCATACTTGTGTTATTCCATACAGCATGAAACTGCTGCCCCAGTGTCTGATTCAATCAGTTTTCTTGAAACTAACTGCTCCTCACATATTCCAGGCTTCTGCTCAATACACAAGAGCAGATTCTGCAAAAGAACTGCAGGATTTATCCATCTTTACATAATGCTAATACACACTGAGAGTAAACAACAATGACACATGTAATGAGGAAATAATTGTCCTATGTAAACAAACTTTCACCAAAATCATATACTGAAGCATGTCAGTGATCTTTCTTTCTCTGTGAGTGCAGAAGATACAGTCTAGACCTTCTAATTATAATTCCTCAGATTGAATTAGTTCATGAGCATGATGAGATCCCATAGTTCATTTTCTGTAAAAAGATGTTTTATGCTTTTTAATATAATGAAGAAAGAACTCAGAATTTTAACATGGTGGTACTTGATATAGAAGGCAAATTTTGTTGGCATATGATACTGAAAGCAAATCTTGGTTGTATGCTTTACTTTAATTTTATATTAAACTGTCATGCCAAAGGAGAGAATACTTCATTGTCATTCAAATTATTTGATAATAATTAGTAGAAGAACCATGGGGAAAGCATAGCTTACAGAATGATTGATTTCCCAGGGCCCAGACTAGTGGCAAAAGATTTTATTTTATATTTGCTGTATTGTACTCTCAGCAATCAAAATCTTTATATACCAGATCAGACCCTGTGGCTAGACTTACTACAATTATTATGCTAAATGCATATAGCAAGAAATCAAATCCTAATGATTTATTATTATACTGATAGATCAATTCATCTGAGAAGTTTCTATTTGCATTAGATTGAGATTAACATAAACCCACAACAGTCCAAAATGCAAAGAAATTAACCCAGAGATGAAACATATACCATCTCCTATGAAAGCTCACTAAGGAAGAAGGGACAAAAGAATGTAAGATCCAGAGATACTGGATGACTACATGGACACTCTATCTGTTGGGCAAAGTAAGTCTCTTCCATATATGAACTCACAGTGATTGTGACCGTATGCACAAATCTTGTTCAAAACCATGAAATAACAAATCCCAGCATACAGCTTAATATTAGGGACAAATCACAATCTAACTATTAATTGAGGAGCTATAGGGAATTATGAAATATTGGGTATTAAAGTATTTTTCCCTAAGATTGTTGTTCCTGGTATGCCAACCACATACCCAAGTTGAAGAGCACATACCCAAAAATAGTTAGGAAACACAATTGTACCTGACAGGCTTTGAAAAATAGACACAACATGGTGTATGTAGGATAGCAGGGGTAGAAGGGGAAGGACCTGGAGGAGAGAGTTGAACAACCTTAAAGCTGTATAAAATATTGTGTGAAGTTATATACTCTTGCCTCGGCCTATTTTTTTTTTTTTTTAAACTTAAAAGCAGGAAAGGTGCTTTATTATTTCTGTCCTCAACTCAGTAAATTTTGATGAGATTTCATGAATATTAACTACATCAGGAAGAAAAAAATTCACATACTCCACCCCAAAGCTAAATGTGTGTATGAGTATGGGCTCCCACCCCAGCATCTGCTAACACACCACAAAATCTACTAGATTGTGTTCAGAATCATCATACCACTCATAATGCCAATAGGCTTGCTTCATTCTCCATACAATTCCTATCAGGTTCATGAAGCAGTAAATATTACAGCACACATTCTCATTGGGTTGTCCTTAGTGTTACTGCAGTCACAATACTAGATGGAGGGAAACAAACAGCACTGGCTCACCTTCCCTGGGTTAAAAATTAGGGAAAAAATGTTGCTTTGGAAATAGTTCTTAATTGTCTATTTGCAATGCAATGATCCTCTTTTTAACATACTTGTGATATTTGTTCTACACATGGCTAACTGGAGCCAGGAAAAGACAGTAACAGTTAATATGTCTCGTTTTTTGTTTTCAGTTTTAAATATATTATTTTTATTTTATACGTGTATGTGTAAGTGCATGTATGCTCTTGTGTGCTTATGTGTGTGTGCGTGTGCATGCACACGTGTGTGTGCAAGTGTATATCATGTGTAAGCAGGTGAAAGTGGAAGCAAAGAGAGAATGTTACCTCACAGCTGTACTTAATGAATATTGTGCACAGCCCTATATATATATTTTGGAGACAAAACAAAACAAAACAGAAATCAAAGCAAAATAAAACAAAACAGAACAAAAAAACAACCACCACGTTCTAGAAAAGCACCAGGTAATCTCAACCACTGCGCCATTGCTACTACCTTCAAATTTTCTAAAATACTTTTTGATAATATAATACAGCTACAATATTTTTCCCTTTTCCTCCTTTCAAACTATTCCTTGATCTCTTTAAAATCAATGACCTCCTTTATCCACTGGTTGCTATCACATGCATGTATATAATAACAAATATATATATATAATTCTAGAGTTTTTATTTTGGAAATAAATATGTAAATGAGATAAATATTTCTGTATTGTAAATATTGACTTATAATATCTCTATATCCTCTAGATTCAATTCTGTTGTATAACAAAAAAGAAAAATATGACACTAAATCTTTTATTATATGATATTATCAGATAATATGTAATGTACTTAGGATTTCTGTAATTGTTTTAGTTTATCTTTTGGTGTAAGGCATATATTATCTGTTTTAAAAGTTACATGCATTTTACTTGGTTATAAAACAAGTTTATTTATAAAATATTAAGTGAAGTAGCTGTAACAATTTTAACAGATAGACACTGAAACTCTGGATTCAATGTTATACATGGTTTCTTCAAAACACTGGAAATAGTTAACACTAATCCACAAAGTCCTACAAAAAAGCAGAAGTAAAGGAAACATAGCTGAACTCATGCTATGATCAATGTATTTTCTCAAAATAACCAGTTTAGTTTGTGTAATATTGCTTTTATGTGTGTTTTCATAGCTAACCATTTGGTTTTGTGTACCTGTTTGGTATATTCTTCTCTGGGAAGAATATTTCTCTGGCTCACAGCATTTTGTTGCTTATAATCTTGGAGGTTTGGGGGTGTTGAGGCCTTGTAGGCTTTTCCTGATCACATAAGCATATACATTGATATTGTTCTTTTTCAACTCTTGTCTGGGCAGCCACATTGCTGAGACTTTTTTGGTATAAATTCTGACATTTATAAGATCTGAATCTTATTACATGTCAAAGTTTGAATATACAATAGCATGGTTTTTTATTAGATATTTTATTTATTTACATTTCAAATGTTATCCCCTTTCCCGGTCTCCCCTCTGGAAAGCCCCTATCCCATACCCCTTCTCCTATTCCATACCTGCTTCTATGAGGGTGCTGTGTGGTTAAAATTTCACTTATTCAAATGGTTAATTTCATTTGTGAGAAAAAATGTAGGCTAGACACTAAGAAATGTTCCAAGAGAGCAATATTCTAATTACAAATACTTTTTGAAACACCTGAAGGACACGTGGAGAAAGACTTACTTGAGCATTCTCCTGAATGAATTTCATTATATTATTATAAACTAGCTAAACTCACATGTAAGTTTATCTCATATACAAGCTGATCATCAGGAATCTGCTTTTAATAAATGAGAATGCTAAAATTTGACAACAATTCAGATCCTAATCTGTTGTAAAAATATGACCCCTTTCGCATATTGCAAAACTCCCCACATTTTTGAGAAACCCCATGTTTTCAGAAAGTGAAAAATACTGATTAAATTGAATAGGTGAAATAAGGCTTTTTCAAACTAATTGTAGTATCCTAAAAATAGATGTTTTGATATACATACAAACAAATCACTATAATTAAATTAATTAATATGTCCATGATCTTAATAGATTTACTGCTGTGAAGAGACACCATGATGAAGATAAATCTTATATAGGAAAACATTTAATTGAGGCTGGCTTACAGATTCAGAGAGTAGGTCTATTATCACCATGGTGGGAAGCATGGCAGTGTGCAGGCAGTCATGATGCTGGAGGCGCTGAGAGTTCTACATATGGATCAGCATGCAGCAGAAAGATACTTTGGCAGACAGCCAGAAGAAGGCTCTGATTCCACACTGGATATAGTTTGAACTCTAAGGTACCTCAAAGCCTGCTCTCACAGTGGCACACTTCCCCCAGCAAGGCCACACCTACTCCAACACCTCCTTATAGGGCCATTCCCCATTGACCAAGCATTCAAACACATGAATTTAAGGGGGCAAACCTATTCAAACCACCACACATAATTCACCACAAGTGATGTAAAAGTTTTCCAACTTTTCACTCTTTAGCAATTTTTTATCATATAAACAGAATATTATTATTGATTATAGTTTTAATCTGATACTAGTTCTCTATCTTACCAACGATGTAAAACTCAAATATTGTACCTACCTTGTCAATCACTACAGACTTTTCTGCTTGTCACCAGTTAAATCTATTTGTACCTGCTTCTATGAATTTGTTTTATACTTGTTTTATTTTGAAAATGAATATGCAAATGAGATATTTTCTATATTAAGCATAACACTTAACATAATATCCTCTAGGTTTGACTATGTTGTTCTAAATAAGAACGATCTTCATAATGATGAACAAGTATCTGCCAAAATTGAAAAAGCAGAAAAAATTTAATATTTCCCATAAGCAACTATGACCAGTTAATAGTGAAGTAAAACAGATCATGAACACAGTCATTAAAAATAGAAATTGAAATAATTTTAACAATTCCAACAAATAGACATCCTGGGACAAATGAAGTGATAGAATATTTCCACAAAATCCCTAAAATAAAAGACTGAGTATCCATTCCAAAATTCCATCAAAAACAAAGAGAAGAAAATACTTCCAAGCTCATGTTATGATGCAAAGACCAACCTTCTGTCAAAACTGGAAAACATGCCAAGAAAAGAAAATAATAGAGTGATATCTCTGATGAATATTAACACAAATTTTCCCAATAAAGTACTATATATTCAGCTCTGTATGAATTATGATAAGGATCAAGAAGGGGTATGTGGAAGATTTGGAGCGAGGAAAGAAAAGAAATGGTGTAATTTAACCACAAAATAAACTAATATCAAAATAGGTAACATCAATCATTTTGATTTAACATGCACAAAAGTATAGCTGTGATTTATCATTTGGACTTAAGGAATGACACAAACATATGATAATCTTAATTGATCCCAAAACCTGTTCTCAAAGTCTTACACACTTCTTTGATAAAATTTGTCATAGGGATAGTTATAGAAAAAATTTCTCAGGCACAGTGAAGGGTATTTGCAAAGCTTGTTTAACTGATCACATCAGTTATGAATATCTGAAAGTATTTTCTTCAATGTCAATTCAAGAAATAACACATACTCTCATCAGTATCAAGAGTAACAATAATGAGAAAGGAACAAGAAAAAACAATAAAAGCATTCATATTAGAACAGAAGAAAAGGGCGATATGGTACATTTATCATTTCCTGAATATGTTGTTAAATATTAAATACAATGGGCTTTGGAAGACATTCTATCATCAATAGAATGGATAAAGGATTTTTCCATTACATTAATAGTCCTAACTATCACAAGATTATTGTCTATGTATAGTTTGAACATGAAACTTGTACAATAAACATTTTTTATGGCATCTTTAAACACGTAGTTTCTTCTTTAGTACTTTGAGTGATACCTTGGTTGTATTCATACGACAACATTACAAATGATTTTCTAAGTTAAAATTTATCATTTAAAATTAAACATTGCAATGTTAAATTTTGAGTATGGAAAATCTTTCTATATTTTGAATCTTTCTTCCCACTTTGCAAACACCATTAAAGTTAAATGACAGAAAATAATAAAAGGAAAAATACATTTTAAAACCTAGTTAGAACTTCAGCTTATATCTCAATATCAGAACTTTCAATTTACTTTGATATTACTTCCATGAATATTATGGCCAAGTATTTTATATAAAATAAAATTTCCTTAAAAAAAAAATCACCCTGAAAATATATAGTAGTGGTAATATCTGCTTTAAAATTAGGTGAAATAGTTATTGAAGTCAAATTCATTTCTATAAAGAATCTTGTTTTAGTCTCTTTTATAAGATATGGGGTTTATTGCTGCATTTGAGGTGTGTGTGTATGTGTATGTGTATATGCTTCAGTGCGTGCACACATGTTTGAATAGAGAAAGTTCAATTAAGAAATCCTCTGAAGTCTTGGGCATGGGAATTTGAGTACTTATTTTGTAGTTGGGGCTGCTGCTTGGAAAAACTTAGGAGGAATAGTTGTGCTAGAGGAAGTACATCACTGTGAGTGCATTTGAAGTTTCAGAACTATCCAGTATCCCTGGTTGCTTCCTCTGCTTCCTCTTTGTGGTTCTAGATGTGAGCCCTGAGTATATACCTTACAGCCCCAGCTGCCATGTTTGAAGCTTGTTGCCACAATCCCTGTCAGTATGGACCCTGGTTCTTTAGAATTTTAAGCATAAATAAATCCCTACTTCAAGCTTTTTGTTTAAATAAGTTTTTTTCATCATGTACTGTTCTCAAAGCAATAGAAAAAATAGAAAATGTGTGTGCATGCATACGAGCATACATATACATATAGGTGTCTTCAGAATCGAGAAAAGAGTATTTAATCCTACGTAGCTAGAGTGAAAAATATCTGTAATAATTTAACATGGGTGATAAGGATAAAAGTTAGTTCCTCTGTGAGAAGAGCTGGTTTCATGTAATTCAATTCTGAGCCACCTGTCTAGCCCATGAGTTAGTATTTAACTCAGAAATTCAAAGTTCTCATGAAAATGGTATATTTAAATGCTCAATCTGACATTCATAGAGTTTTGTGTTCTAAAATATTATTCATCAAATGATCAAACACATGAACTTTTATGTTTCAAAAAAACACTCTTAAGAATTCTGTTTTGTTAGTGGTACATATTTTAAATATTGAAGAATCTGTCTTATAAAAATCCTCTACTACCCAATTCAAGGAATCAAAGAGTATCTAATTATACTCTTTGAATTGCACTAAATTGCACTGAGATAAGGTAGAGCAGTGTAATTTGCTATTTACCACAGGAGCTGTTTAACCTTTATTAAATGTTGGTGATTGGTGATTATGCAAAGTGAGGGATAATATTAAGAATTTTAAAAACACACAAGTGGAAGATTCTTCAGAAGATAATTTTTAAATGGTACTTTAGCATCATTATTAAAAATAAATAATTTGACTCAATTCATGCATTATTTTCACTCTCAGTTTAAATGATTATAGAAATGTTTCTGTTTTTACCAATACTTTTATATTATGCATTTTATGAATCCTTGATACGCAGAGTATTCCATTGCCTCTTTTTGTGAAGTATGTGGTGTGGGTTATGTGTATTATTATTGATAGTCATTATTGTTTTTTTGTGTCATTTTAATAACAATCATTATATTGAGTATTCTTGGAATATAATCAGAATTCTTGGAAACACAAAAGTGGTAGACTAGCAAAGTTTCCAACCGTGATATTTTTTTATGTATCTTCTAAGTAACAATTGTGATATCTGGGAGCATTTAGAAAGATAAGGTTTGTCAATAACTAGGTAGACACCTGAGGATGTTTCCAATTCTCTTCAGAACAATTTTGAATGAAAATCTCAAGTGCAGACAAGTAGAGAGACTCAGTTCAGCTCCATTTCTGAAGAATAGCCTTGCCATTAGTTGTTTGGATTATTGGAATTGAACAAACAAGCTCCAAAGAAAATTTTATGTGAACCAGAAGTGATTCCCATGAAGTCCTTCGGTAGCAAAATCAAGTTATGCTTTTAAGGATCTGATTATAAAGAAGGTTAGAGTTCATATACCAGAATATTAGACAGATTAACTGAATGCTCTATTATAAACATGGAAGTAAGTTTTCAACCTAGTAGTCAGTCTAGGACCACCACAAAACCATTGACCTGCCCTGTTTGCAAGGCGTGCTAGGGTAGCATAGCTTGTTGGAGCAGCCAACCAATGACTGTTCTATCTTGAGACACACGCCATGAGAAGAAGTCCATTATTATTATTATTATTATTATTATTATTATTATTATTATTATTATTTATTATTATTATTATTATTTTTCTTTATTTACATTTCAAATGTTTTCCCCTTTCCTCTCCCCCCCATAAACGCCCTATACCATCCCCCTCCCCCTGCTTCAATGAGGGTGTTCCCCCACCCACCCACCTACTCCCGCTTCTCTGTCCTCAAATTCCCCTACACTGCAGCCTCAAGCCTTCCCAGAACCAAGTGCCTCTCCTCCCATTGATGACTGACAAGTCCATCCTCTGCTTCATTTGTGGTTAGAGCCATGGGTCCCTCCATGTGTACTCCTTTCTCTAACTCCTCCTTTGGGGACCCAGTACTCAGTTCAATGGTTGGCTGCAAGCATTGCCTAAATAGTTTGGAACTGGATGGCCCAGAAACCTTAGGAATAACAAAATGGCAAAAAAGTCATTGAAATGATTCTTTATGATATTTTGCTATATTCACAGGTAAGTGCCTAGTCCAATCATCAGAAAGCTTCTGCTAGCATCTGATGGGATCAGATGGAGAAACCATACCCAAACATTAGGCAAAGATCAGGGAACATTGTGAAGAAGGGTTTTGAAGGATTATAGGAGCCAGAGGGTTTGAGGACACAAGGAGATCATGACTCACACAATCAACTTAGCAGGGCTCATTTGGGTTCACAGAGACTGAAGTACTCATCATGTAGAGTGCATGGTTCTGAGCTAGATCCCCTGCATATATGTTGTAGTTATTCTTGGGCATTTCGTGGAAACCCTATCAGTTGGATTGAGGATATCTGAGTTTTTGGCCATGTCTTAGGATCCATTTCTTCTTCCTGGGTTGTCTTGCCGAATCTTGATATGAGGTTTTATGCCTAACCTTATTAAGTCTTGTTATGCTGTCTTGATGCAATACTCCTGGGAAGCCCTCTCTTTTCTGAAAAAAAAAAAATAGACAAAGAGTGGAACTGGGGAGATAAGGGAGGTGTGGATGGGGGATGCAGTCAGGATGTATAGTTTGAGAGAATAGTAAGTTTAAAAAATAAAGATATATAATACATCTTAATCATTTGAAACTAAGGGTTATGAAAATCACCTTTTGAAAAATACTTTATTGTTTATTGAAATATGAAGGGTAAGAATTTATTAAAACCAAAAGAAGTTAAGAGTAAGAACATTTACATGCTTAAGAATAAAAGGCAAAAATATTAGATGTAATGACTTTTATATCCATAAATCTAGTAGATAATATATAAACATGGATTTTCCTATGATTGATCCAGAGAGACTATTTTCTCTACTAGACAGAAATGGAATATATTCTTAGTTTTCAGTCTTTCTCAGAAATATGTTCATCATAAAATCTCTAAGAATGTATGTTACCTCAGTGTGTATATGATTCATAATTTGTTTATACTTTATATTGGGTTTCAGGAACCTCTTCTGAAAATAACAAAATAAGAGCTTGTAGTGCTCTTACCTCATTGATCTTTTAAAGGCCTTTCATACATTTGCATAAGTATAATTTTTTTATTAAAATTACTCCTACATATCATACATATTTGGAAGTACTCATAGTTTCCCTTGAAGATATTAGAGGCTAGATCCCAGGACCAGGTAGAATTGACCAAATAACCAAACCAATGCAATATCATTGCCATCATTTTCAATTCTGTTAGTTTTTCTTTGTAATGAGTAATGGGTCTTCATGTTGCTAAAGTTTTTGAGTTCCTTATGGTTATGGTGGTATGAATCATGTTTTAAGTTTCTATCAAAGTACAATTATTAGTATAATTGCTTTCAAATCATGCTTTGTAATACTCATCAGAAATTCTTCACACAAAATTGAATTGAGAGGCACGTTCTCACTTTTAGTGTAGAGATTATGTGACATGCTTCTCATAAACTAATATTTTATGAGAAAATTTTCCACTGGAAAAGAGCAGACCTGCTCTTGATTAATAAGAAACACTGTGGTTCTAATGAAGGATGTTAAATTCAACTTGATGCTGTTATACTTCTAGATGTGCTGATAGGATAGAAAAGATGTTATCGTACATCCTGAGAAAAGGAATGAGGGTATTTCTCGATGCTCATTTGTGAAGGACAAGCAGGGTAAGCTAGGGGAGTAATGAGTTAGTGGAGTAAGGTTGGAGCTGAAGATAATCAGATCAAGTCAAGAAAGTAGAGGTGGAACTCTCAGGTACTGACGTAATGTAAATGATGAAACTATTTTATGGAAGAATTTCAAAGATATGTCAACTAAACTGTTAGAATGTGACCCATGGTTTTTGGCTTCACAATCCTGTTGGTGAGGATTATGCTTTGACACTTAATCATATAATAAAATCTAGGAAATAGATCTATCACAGTTTTATTAAATAACACTTTTCTTCTCAGTGTGTCCCATTAGATATTAACATGAAGATTCTTGCTTTTGAAAACATATAGAAAGGATGCTTTTCATTTATTACAGAAAAAAGTAACAGCTTATAATTTATTAATTAAAAGTTCCGTTAAGCCTTTTACATGAATTCTTGATACTTCTATTAGGAGCTCACTATATCAGTTTCTTCATGAATGCTTCAGTGAAGAATGAAAGGTTAATCTTCATAGTATTGCTTGGTTTGGAAAAATGTGTGAAGATATTTCTTTGGTAGTGAGAAAATGTTGAAGTCTTAATATTTTAAAACACCACTGTGACACCTAGTCTTCACTATACTTTCTACTATTCACCACACAAATTACAAATTCAGTTTTTCAGAGATTGAATTGTTTATGAAAGATGCTGTAAATAGCTATTTGTGATAAACAAAAATTTGCTCCTTAATGTTTAACAATTTTCTATATTTTTGATTGTGTGCTTCCAAGATCAAAATTTGAAATTTTCAGTAATGCTGTTAATACATGTATCATCTGAGAGGTCATCAATTTGTAAGAACAGAGGCCCAACAAAGGAATTAGTGTCCTTATAATGAAAACCTTAGGGACAATGCCTTCTCCTTTTATCATGATACTTCACAGAAAAGATGCTTTCTACGAATGAGGATGTATTCCCATATTCCTTTACCAGACACTGATTTTTCTGGAACTCTCCTCTCAAGCTTTCTTGCCTCTAACTGCAGAAAATGAATTGTTCCTGTCTAAAGGAAATGCGAGGACAAAAATGGAGCAAAGAATGAAGAAAAGGCTATCTAGAAACTAGCACAACTTGGAATCCATCCTTGCAGAGGTACCAAACCTGGGACACTATTACTGATGCAATGTTGTACTTTCAGACAGGAGCCTAACATAGCTGTTCTCTGAGAGGCTCTACAAGCTGCTGACTGAGACAAATGCAGATACTTACAGCCAACCATTGGACTGAGGTTTGGGACCCCTATGGAAGAGTTAGAGGAAGGACTGAAAGAGCTGAAGAGGATTGCAACCCCATAGGTAGAACAACAGTATCAACTAACGCTGACTCTGGGAGCTCCCAGAGACTAAGCCACAAATCAAAGAGCATACATGGCCTGAACCTCCCCCCTCCCCAGTCAAATATGTATCAGAGGACTGATTTGTTTGACCTCAGTGGGAAAGCATGCATTTATGCCTTTAACCCTGTAGAAACTTGATGTCCCAGGGAAGGGGGATGCTAGCAAGGTAAGGTAAGAGTGGGTGGTTAGAGCAGGCCTCCTGTGTCCTTTATAGAGCAGTCCTCCTGGGAGACAGACAAACTTGTGGGGTGGTGGAGCAGGCATGCCAGTCAACCCCATATTTTTCTTTATACAGTAAATATACAATTCATTTCATTTTACTTTATCAGTTAAGTATAAGTGTTTTGAATATTATTATTATTATTATTATCATTATCATTATTAGCAGCAGCATCTTCATTATTTTATTTTAATGGCTTGTTTTTTATATGATACATGCTCTTATTATTTCTCTTCTCCCAACAGCTTCCAAATGCCACCAAATACATACCCACTAAACTCAACACCATTTCTTTGTTTCTTTGTTTCTTTGTTTCTTTCTTTCTTTCTTTCTTTCTTTTTTTTCTTTCCCATGAGACAACAAAGTAGCCAATGGTCATGAGTCAAACTCGAAAAAAATTGTGATATAAAACACAACTTCTTATAAATCAGGGTTTTTGACACAAATGGCAGTGGGTTAGAGTAATGATATTTCATTAGGTATATACAATTAAATTTAAAAAATAACAGGAAAAAGGATGAGAAAATCTCCCAATCCATAATACAAAATTTATTTAAAATTAAAACATGGCTGCCACAAAGGAATATTTTGAGCTGTCTCTCAAAGCATATATAAATAGTGATAGTTATTAAAATACGTTGAAGAAAAATACTTATTTTTCTTTTTTCTCTTCTTTATCCCAATGTTTAAAATTTTTAACAAAGCAATGAGATAATATAACCGTATTTATGATAGTATAATTTGATCCTTCTGGTACTATTATAAATTATATATCACTGGCAAAAAGTCAACAGTGACATCCAAGGGTAATTTACAGGCAATAAGTGGTATAATGTATGTATTTTTTTTAAATAGTTGGAATATAGATTAACTGATGACTGCAAGGTCCAAAAATTAGTAAAATAAATATAGAAACTAATCTCACTGCTTTAAGTTTATATCACTCTGGGCATCTATCAAACAGAAAGTCCTCAGAAGTGTTCTGCACTCCAATCCAGAAATGAAAGATGCATGTGTGGATTTTACAATTATTATATTATTCCTGTAAATAAAAATGGCACTTTGCATGTCAGTTATTTATTCTTTCCCAAATAGTCTTGTTTTGGGAGTTTTAATCAGAACAAAGAAATGAAAACCTTTATATGTAACACATTCTTTTTTGAAAGAAAATTATGGTACAAAGTTTTCATACACACAGAAAAGCTGACATACTTTTGTAAAAGTCTTTTCTGCAGTCATTCCCAAATATTATTACCTTTTATGCTTTATGCATCTTTTCCTTTGGCATCGACTATCTCCTCATATATTTTTGTATTTACAAGTAAGTCATATTACATAGACAACATTAACTATCTAAATAGACTAAGAAATGTTTCAGTCAACTGTGAGCTATGTCAATTTATTCGATCTCAAGTTCTCATAAAGTAGAGGGAACAAACTAAGTCACTGCTCTGTGTCCAGGAGGTAGCAAAATTATAAAATGTTAAATAAATAGCAAACACAGGTACAGGCTACAAATCATTAGTATGACATTAGTATGACAGTGATTCATTATATTATAATATAATGCTTCTACTTTATATTTTATTGACTTCTACATGCCATCTTTATTGACTCAAGTGGTTAATTTTTTGTCCCTATTTTATGGGTTGAGTTCAGAGATTCTCAAGATGTAGCAGCAGAAACATAACCCTAATTCAGATCTCAAGTTCTGAATTTGTCTACTGAATACTTATACCATTATTATGCCATATTTGATTAAACTTAAATATATTAAATATAATGCTTATTTTCCACTCTGCCCTGTGTACAACACCAAGGCTCACATGACCACACCTTCCAATTTTATCATCTACTTTATATCATTGATGAAAATGTCTGTATGACCTACTAAAAATAGTCTGACCTCAATATATAAAAAATAACTTTAAAAATTACATTTCTTTATTTTTCATGTGTCTGTGGGTGCATTCTATGATATCAATGTTGAAGTCAGAAGAGGAGTTGTATTAGTTAATTAGGTTGTCTCCCATGTGGGATGGAACCCAAGCCATCAAGATTTGAAACAAGCTCCTTTCCTCACTGAGCTATCTCCAGCACACAGGAAGAGTTAACTTTTAAAACATTCTATAAAGAAGTTTCAAATAATAAGAATATTGGTTTGAATTATCAACTACATTTCAAAACCCACATTTTCCCCCATTGAACATACATACTACTTTGTGTGTGCAGTAGACAGGCTGTCATGCATGTACAGTTCCAAGGCAAGCATTTTTAAGGGTGTGAGCAGAATTTAAAAAGCCAGTATTTTCATCAGTGTGAAGTGGAATGACAATGTTAAGGGAAATCTCACATCAGGATCCAGATGATCCTATTCCACAGAGTAAGTCAAGTGTCCAAACATACTGTCAGGACTTAACAAAATGTTAGTCCTCTGTCTTTGCATGCTGGGAAGGCAAGCCACAACCTGCCTTTCATAAAGCACCACCTGGAAACTTTAGAGGGGAAGATTTAAGGCTGCCTCTCAAAGCCAAATGGCCCTCTTCCTAAATTTTACTATAATACAAATCTACTGGGAAAAAAATGGATAATAGTTCTGATAATTGCAAGAATTTCCTTGAGCTCTGTAATGAAAACTAGAATTACCAGGTCAGATATGGGAGGCATGTATAGAGAACGTATGGATGTTCAAATTTCCAACAGAAACCAAATGTTTCTAAATAGCATTGCCAACATGTCGAACACCTGGCAACAGTGAATAATTATAACTTTACTAATCTTGAACTGCTATGTGACCTTACAAATTTTATCATTTTAATGATATGTATGGGAAGACATACTGTAAGTCTATGAGAGTCCAATAAAATATATAAAGATATGTTTACATATTCATATTGACATCTGTTGAAAGATCCTGCTATTTAAAGGTTGTAGTATACTATGACTGGGTAACAACTCCCCTGAGAGAAGCACAAAATGGAGGATTCTCTTACTTTTTTTTTTTTAATTTTTTTTTCCTGTGTGTGTGTCTTTGTTTGTTTTTTATTTTGATACTTTATTTACATTTCAAATGTTTTCCCCTTTCCAGGTCTCCCGTTTGGAAACCACCTATTACATCCCCCCTTTCCCTGACTCTATGACGGTATTCCCCCCACACACTCACCCACTCCCATCTTTCCTCCTTGGCATTCCCCTATACTGGGGCATTTAACACTCTCAGACCCAAGGACCTCTCCTCCCACTGATGGTGAACAAAGCCCTCCTCTGCCACATATGTGGCCAGCCCAATGGGTCCTTCCATGTGTATTTTTTGGTTGGAGGTCCAGTCTCTGGGAGGAACAGGGGGACTGAACGATTGACACTGTTGCTTCTTCTATTGGACTACAAACTCCCTCAGCTCCTTCAGTCTCCTCTACAACTCTTCTATCTGGGACCTCATACTCAGTCTAAGAGTTGCTGTGAATTGAATCATGGGTATTCCGAATTTTGGGCTAATATACATTTATCAGTAAGTACAAACGATGTTTGTTCTTTTGTGATTGAGTTACTTCACTTGGGAAGCTATTTTCCAGTTCAATCCTTTTGCCTGCAAATTTCATGAAGTCATTGTTTTTAATAGCTGAGTAGTATTCCATTGTGTAAATGTACCACATTTTCTGTACCAATTCCTCTGTTTAGGGATATCTAGATTGTTTCCAGATTCTGGTTATTATACATATGGCTGTTATGAACATAATGGAGCACGTATCCTTATTACATGTTGGAACATCTTCTAGGTATAAGCCCAGGAGTGGTATAGCTGGGTCCTCAGGTAGCATTATGTCCGATTGTGTGAGGGTCCTCCAAACTGATTTCCATAGTACTTTTACCAGCTTGAAGTCCCACCAGCAATGGAGGACTGTTCCTCTTTCTCCACATCCTCACCAGCATCTGCTGTCACCTGAGTTTTTGATCTTAGCCATTCTGACTGGTGTGAGGTGAAATCTCAGGGTTGTTTTGATTTGCATTTCCCTGATGACTAAGGAAGTTTTTCATTTCTTTGGGTGCTTCTCAGCCTTTCCAATTTCTTCAGCTGAGAATTCTCTGTTTAGCTCTGTTCTTCATTTCTTGATAGGGTTATTTGCTTCTCTGGTGTCCAACTTGAGTTTTTTGTATATATTGAGTATTAGCCATCTATCTGATTTAAGATTGGTAATGATCTTCCCCCAATCTGTTGGTTGCTGTTTTGTCCTATTGACAGTGCCCTTTAACGTACAGAAGCTTTGCAATTGGTTTTCTGTTCAGGAACATTTCCCCTATGCACATGTTTTCAAGACATTTCCCCACTTTCTCTTCTATTAAATTCAGTGTATCTGGTTTTGTTTGTTTGTTTGTTTGTTTGTTTTTGGTTTTTTTTTTTTTGTGGAGGTCCTTAATCCACTTGGACTTGAGCTTTGTACAGGGAGATAGGAATAGATCATTTTGCATTCTTCTACATGTTGACTGCCAGTTGAATCAGCACCATTTGTTGAAAATGCTATCTTTTTTTCCAATGAATGGTTTTAGCTCCTTTGTCAAAGATCAAGTAACTGTCGGTGTATGGATTCATTTCTGAGTCTCTAATTCTATTCCATTGATCAACCTGCCTTTTACTGTACAAATATCATGCAGATTTTATCACTAATGCTCTGTAGTACAGATTGAGGTCAGGGATACTGATTCCCCGAGAAGATTTTTATTGTTGAGAATAGTTTTGGCTATCCTGGGATTTTTATTATTCCAAATGAATTTGAGAATAGCTCTTTCTAAGTCTATGAAGAATTGAGTTGCAATGTTGATGGGGATTGTATTGAATCTGTAGATTGCTTTCAGCATGATGGCCATTTTAACTATATTAATCCTGCCAATCCATGAGCATGGGAGATCTTTCCATCTTCTGAGTTCTTCTTCAATTACTTTCTTCAGAAACATGAAGTTCTCATCATACAGATCTTTCACTTGTTTGGTTAGAGTCACATTAAAATATTTTATATTGTTTGTGACTATTGTGAAGGGTGTCATTTCCCTAATTTCTTTCTCAGTCTGTTTATCCTTTGAGTATAGGAAGGCTACTGATTTGCTTGAGTTAATTTTATATCTGGCCACTTTGCTGAAGTTGTTTATCAGCTGTAGCAGATCTCTGTTGGAGTACTTTGGGGTCACTTAACTTTATGATCATATCATCTGAAAATAGTGAAATTTTGATTTCTTCCTTTCCAATTTGTATCTTGTTGACCTCCTTTTGTTGTCTAATTGCTCTAGCTAGAATTTCATGTACTATATTGAATAGATAGGGAGAGAGTGGACAGCCTTGTCTAGTCTCTCATTTTAGTGGGAATGTTTCAAATTTCTTCCAATTTAGTCTGATATTAGCTCCTACTTTACTGTATATTGCTTTTACTATGCTTAGGTATAGTCATTTAATTGCTGATATTTCCAAGACTTTAATCATAAAGGGATGCTTAATTTTGTCAAATGCTTTTTCAGCATCTAATTAAATGACCATGTGGTTTTTTCCATTGAGTTTTTTTATGTAGTGGATTACACTGATGTACTTCTGGATATTGAACCATCCCTGCATCCTTGGTATGAAGTCTATGAATGATCATTTTGATGTGTTTTTGGATTCAGTTTGTGAGAATTTTATTGAGTAATTTTGCATCAATATTCATAAGATAAATTGGTCTGAAGTTTTCTTTTTAGGTTGGGTATTTGTGAGGTGTTGGTATCAGTGTAACTGTGGCCTCATAGAATGAATTGGCTAGTGTTCCTTCTGTTTCTATTTTGTGGAATAGTTTGAAGAGTATTAGTATTAGGTCTTCTTTGAAGGTCTGATAGAATTCTGCACTAAACCCATCTGGTCCTGTTTTTTTTTGTTGTTGTTGTTGTTTTTGTTTTTTGTTTTGTTTTTTTTTTTGGTTAGGAGAATTTTAATGACTACTTCTATTTCTTTAGAGGTTGTAGGACTATTTAAATGGTTTATCTGATCCTGACTTAATTTTGGTATTTGGTATCTGTCTAGAAACTTGTCCATTTCATCCAGATTTTCAAATTTTCTTGAATATAGGCTATTGTAGTAGGATCTGATGTGTTTTTTGCTTGTTTGTTTGTTTTGTGTTTTGTTCGTTTGTTTGTTTTTGAATTTCCTACCATTCTGTTGTTTTAGCTCCCTTTTCTTTTATGATTTTGTTAATTTGGATACTGTCTCTGTGCCCTCTGGTTAGTCTGGCTAAGGGTTTATCTATCTTGTTGATTTTCTCAAAGAACCAGCTCCTGGTTTTGTTGATTCCTTGTATAATCTTTTTGTTTCTACTTGGTTGATTTCATCCCTGAGTTTGATTATTTCTTGCCTACTACTCCTCTTGATTCTATTAGCTGCCTTTTGTTCTAGATCCTTCAGGTGTGCTGTTAAGCTGCTAGTGTTTTCTCTCTCTAGTTTCTATTTGTAGGCACTCAGAGATATGAGTTTTCCTCTTAAAACTGCTTTCATTGTATGTTGTACTTCCGTTTTCATTAAATTCTATGAAGTCTTTATTTCTTCCTTGTCCAAGTTATCATTCAGTAGAGCATTGCTAAGAGAAGTTGTGGACAAAATGGATTTAACAGATATCTATAGAATAGTTTATCGTAAATCCAAAGAACATACCTTCTTCTCAGCACCTCATGGTACTTTCTCCAAAATTGACCATATAATTGTTCACAAAACAAATCTCAACAGATATAAGAAGATTGAAATATTCACATCCCTCCTATCAGATCACTACAGATTAAGGCTTGTCTTCAATGGCAACAACAATAGCAGAAAGTCCACATATACTGGACTCTCTTTCTTAGTAGTGCTTCTCCTGTCATAACTGGGGAGCCCTATCCCAATACTCTACCTGACTAATGTCATGTAATCCTTGGCAAAATTAAAGGTTCAACATTCAGAGATGCCTCTCTCTGCATGTCAATGAGTTATTCCCAGTACCTCAACCCTCATCCAATGAAACTTCATCTTTAGAACCAATTATATGTATATTTGTATATCTACATATAGCAGATGATAATCAAAGAGGGATGCTTTTCAATAATGATGACTATAGCTGTGATTAAATATAAATATTTTAAAACTCATTATTAAACAAAGAGTCTAAACAAAATCAAATATTATTTATATAGTCATTAAATACAGATGATAGATGCAAATGCAAAATTTGAAACTTTAAAATTCTTAGATGGCAGCACAAGGTGAGGTGGTGTGCCCTTAAATATCAGTACTCACATATCAGAGAAATATAAAATATTTACTCCATGAAACTCAGCATTAAATGTCAGTAATGGATAGAGGAAATATGAAGACACAGAGTCGTTTAGAGGCTAGCATCCTAATATACCCAGTAATGAAACAAACAAACAAACAAACAAACAAATGCAGCTCAGTGTAAGGAACATCTTTTGAGACAACAGCTCACAGAAAATTTATGATGAGCAAATATCAGTTCAAAAGATTGAAACAGCTCATACCATTAAGAACTGCACATTAAAATAGAATCAGCAAACAAAGTACTTGTTTTAATTCTATCAATCCCATTGCCTTCATGTGTGTTTGAAAAGGATTTGAAGAATAGCTCAGTCACATATGGTAGCTATGACAACGAGTATGATATGAGCCATTGAAGAGATCAAAATGAGTTAAAATACATCCAAAAGTCTTATATACTAAGAAATGTCCCAAATTGTTTTTCCTGAGAGCATCCTAAAGAAGCTTGACTAATCATATTGCTTAACTGCATTCATGTCATCCTATTTATCTGAAATTCAATTGTATGGCATATAATTAAGTGAAGTAGTTCACTGTTCAATAGTGAAAGAAAAATTTGAACATCACAATTTGAACTAGAACTGCAGTTCATACTTAATATACTATGTTTTTCAAAGTAATGTAAAAAATAATCACAATCCAGGCCATAACTCAAACATTCTACAAATGTAAAATTATATGCACAATAAAAATGAATTTATACAAATAGTATGTTAGGAAATAAAAGTAATTTTTATTATGATAAAAGTATACAATGAATTTGGACAAAACAGGAAATATATATTTTTATTGTATACTTAGAAAGTTTTGAAAAAATTATGACAGATTAATCAAATCAAGAACTGGTCTCCATCTGTGCCCTGGCACTAAGGCTGTGCCAATCTCTCCATACCCAAATCCTGCCCTGAGAGAGCTTGTCTCCCAGAAGTACTGTCATTCCTAAGTTCAGAGGTAATACCACCACATTTGCTCCAATAACTGACCAAAGAGGGAAATGCCAGGAACCCACAGGGTACAGGAACTATACAGCAGCCGGGGACAGGATCCTTCAGGTGTCTATCTATGTTCCGGAGCTAAGACTGTAACACAGATCTAAGTCCCCAAATCCTGACTAGAGAGAACTGGTCTCCCAGGAGTGCTGACACACCTAAGATCATAAGCTCACAGACTCACAGGAGGGACAAGCTATAGTCAGAGCCAGCAAGAACAACTAACACCAGAGATAACTAGAAGCAAGAGGCAGGCGCAAGACCCTATAAAACAGAATCCAAGGCTACTTGTTATCATGAGAACCTAGTTCTCACACTACAGCAAGTCTTGGGTACCCCAACACACCAGAAAAGCAAGACTCTGATTTAATATCACATATCATGATAATGATAGAGAACTTTAAGTAGGACATAAATAACTCACTTAAAGAATTACAAGAGAACACAGGTAAACAGGTAGAAGCCCTTAAAGAGGAAACTCAAAAATACCTTAAAGAGTTAGAAGGAAACACAACCAAACAGGTGAAGGAATTGAACAAAACCATCCAAAATCTAAAAATGAAAATAGAAACCATAAAGCAATCACACAAGGAGATAACCCTGGAGATAGAAAACCTAGGAAAGAGATCAGGAGTCACAGATGCAAGCTTCACCAACAGAATACAAGAGATAGAAGAGCAAATCCCAGGTGCAGAAGATACCATAGTAAACATTGACACAACACTCAAAGAAAATGCAAAACACAAAAATCTCCTAACCCAAAACATCCAGGAAATCGAAGACATGATAAGAAGACAAAACCTAAGGATAATATGTATAAAAGAAGACGAAGTTTACTAACTTAGTGGGCCAGTAAATATCTTCATCAAAATTATAGAAAAAACCTTCCCTAACCTAAAGAAAGGATCTTCTGCTTATAACCTAAAGAAAGAGATGTCCAAGAACATACAAGAAGTTTACAGAACTCCCAATAAATTGGACCGGAAAAGAAATTTCTCCTTTCACATAATAAGCAGGGGGAGGGGGGATGGGACAAGAGGGTTCCCGAGGGGAAACCTAGAAAGGGGAAAACATTTGAAAAGTAAATACATAAAATATACAGTAAAAAAGAAAAATAAGAAATAATATAAAAAACACTAAGGAAAAAGGTCAAGTAACATATAAAGGCAGACTTATGAAAATTACAAATGACTTTTCAACTGAGACTCTAAAACCCAGAAGATCCTGAGCAGATGTCATATAGACCCTAAGAAAACACAAAGTTCAGCCCAGGCTACTATACCCAGCAAAAGTCTCAATTACCATAGATGGAGAAACCAAGATATTCCATGACAAAAGCAAATTTACACAAAAAATTTCCACTAATCCAGCCTTTCAAAGGATAATAGATGGAAAACTCCAACAGGAAAAAGGAGAGTATACCCTACAAAAGGAAAGAAAGTAATCTTCTTTCAATAAACCCAAAAGAAAATAGCCACACAAATATAATTCCACCTCTAACAACAAACATACCAGGAAATAACAATCACTTTTTCTTAATATCTCCTAACATCAATGGAATCAATTCTCCAATAAAAAGACATAGTCTAAGAGACTAGATATGTAAACAGTACCCAGCATTTTGCTGTATATAAGAAACCTACCTCAGTGACAAAGACAGACACTACCTTATAATAAAAAAAAAAGAAAAGACTGGAAAAAATTTCCAAGCAAATGGTCCAAAGAAACAAGTTGGAGTAGCCATTCTAATATCAAATAAAATCAACTTTCAATGAAAACTTATCAAAAAAGATAATGAAGGATTCTTTATACACATCAAAAAATAAATCTCCCAAGATAAACTCAATTCTGAACATCTATGCTTCAAATGCAAAAACATACACTTTCATAAAAGAAACTATACTAAAGCTTAAAGCACACATTGCACCTCACTCAATAATAGTGAGAGAATTCAACTCCCCACTCTCAGCAATGGACAGATCATGGAAACAGAAACTAAACAGAGAAACAGTGAAACTAACAGAAATTATGAACCAAACAGATTTTACAGATAACTGTAGAACATTTCATCCTAAAACAAAAGAATATATGCACCTCCTGGTACCTTCTCCAAAACTTCCTTGTTCTAGTCGAATGTCAAATTCCTGCCAAATTCCTAGAAGCTGCCCCCAAAAGATCTCCACATCTAAATTAACTACGACATTAATGAAATGAAATGACTAAATTAATGAAAGGAAAGAACATTATTGGTTAGAAATGACTAACCAATTTGTACTATTAATAGAACAAAGAATCACGTCAAGAATGAGCAGATATATGCAGACATTTAATTTTGACATGAGATTGATATGTTAATTTAGAAAATAATTATTATAACAAATATATTTTCTGCATGAACTAATGCCCTTTCATTTAAAATCATACAGAAGCAAATCTCATTTCTTAATAGCAAATTATAAGATCTTTTTATCAAAATGGAGAAATAGCTTATGGGTTTATAATTTGGGAAAATGATTCCATATTTCTTGCAAAATAAGAAATAGAACTAATGAATACTTTTTCAAAAAAAAGTAGAATATATGAGTCAATTTTAAAAATCTTATTTAGACTCATATAGTTTTAGATGTTCATGAACTGCAGAAAAGAGTGGTGATTCTCACAGAGTCAGGCAAAAACAAAGATTGGGTATGTGATAGTTTAAAGAGTAATGGTCCCCATAGATTCCTGTGTTTGCGTGAACCATAGAACATGGTGCTATTAGGAGGTATGGTAATGTTGGAGCAAGTGGGGGCTTTTGGAGAAATAACGTCACTGTTGAATCAAACCTAGAGGTCACATATGCTCAAGCTATGCCCATAATTGATCACAATATGCCACATATACTCAAAATTGCCTGCTGATAAAAACATAGGAATCTCAGTTCCATCTCCAATACCATGTCTGTCTGCAAACTGCCAGAAAAAGAACTAACCTCTAAAAGTGTAAGCTAGCCCCAATTAAATATTTTCCTTTTAAGAGTTGCAGTGATCATAGTATCTCTCCTCAGCAATAAAAAGTGTAATTAAGGATAGGACCTTAATCTTGTGACCCAGAAACTGTAATACAAGATATATCCTCCTGTAGTAGTACAAGGGGTATATTTAAATTATTCTTTAAGTGTGTGTGTGTGTGTGTGTGTGTCTATTTTTGTTTATGTTTGTTAAATATCTATAATGTTAGCATTGTAAACTTATATTTCATAGGCCCTAAACAACTTTTAAGTTAATATTCATCAATACAATCAGAGAATTATGTGTACTTTAACATTTTATTTTGCATTTTGCTGACTCAAACATTTTGAATATTTTGAATATTGGAAGTGCTGCTGAGTGTCAGTTCACTTTGAAATCAAAACCTTTCACCTGAGGAGGAATTATTCTAAGCATCTTTAAAAAACTGAGGTGAATAACATGATATATTAGAACTGAATATTTGCTGGAATGTAAAGGACCTGGATGTTCTAAGAGTGACAAAACATACAATCAAATCAAAATAGCTTCAGGAAGTCCCTGAAATTGACCCTCAGACATGAGCAATAAAGCATCAAACTCAGAGAAAACAAAGTACAATGAAGACTCCCAGACTAGAAATACTGCTTAAAAGACACTCAGTATAATTGGCTTGGAAGAAGTAGGGCCCAGTTAAGCTGCCTGGGAAGTACTTGTCATGCTGCCTATAGGCTATGTAGTGTGCTTCAGGTATTCAGTGTTTATGATCTGTCCCCCTTACTTGAATGACTTTGGTGATACAGTTGTCTTTAAAATATTTCTTTTCCAATAAGTAGCCCTGCATTCCCATTTCTGAATGTAACTCAGTATGATTCAACTTGTTCACCAAGTTATAGTCTGGTGGAGTCTGCACTTTGGTTAATCTTCAGTTTTCTATCTAAATTAATCAGAATTTTGTATATGTCTACTCAGTGATAGTGTCATATAATAGGTAACAATAAGCTTAATTCTCCTTTCAAAATGCACTTAATGTAAAGGTAAATTGAAAGGTAAATTATAGCCATATTTGCTCCACTACTCAGAGGACACTGTGGTGATTTGGAAGACAAGACTTACATTGGTAGTCCATGTATTAATTTGGGTTCCATGACTGTGGAGAAACAGCATGACCAGAACATTTCATATACAGGGAAATATTTAATCAGAGCTGCCTAACAGTTCAGAGGGTTAGTCCATTATTGTCATGTTTGGAAGCATGATATCATGCAGACCGACAAGGTGAAGGAGAAAAAAGCAAGATTCTGCATCTTGATCAGCAGGCAACAGAAGGAGACTATTGGTCAGATTCAATAGTTTGAGCATTGAGACCTCAAAGCCCACCCCCACAGTAACATATTTTCTCAAGCAAGGCCATACCTACTTCAACAAGACCTCACATCCTAAGAGGGCCATTCCTTATGGGCCTATGGAGAACAATTACATTCAAGCAACCACAGTCCATAATACTTCTTGTGATAAATCTGTTCTCTATTTTAATCATAAATTATGCTCAAATTAATCCCAAAAGCTTCTGATTAGAATATAGTACAAATTATAGACATAATATTTTAAAGGTCTTTTTGCATGCTGAAGATATATAGGTAGCATGGATATAAAATTTCCTTATTTACAAGGCCAACTAACAATATTTTTAAATGTATTTTTTATTTACTCATTATATTCATTGTTGGAATATATATTTATGGTAAAATTATTTATCATTAAATTTTATTGTTCAATAAGAAATCTACTTGTTTCTCTGAATAATCAGTGTTTACACACCAGAACATATTGTGTATGCCTATTTCTAGCTTATGGAACAAAAATTTATGATTATGTGCCTTTCAATTACTTATTGTGTCCTTTAATAAAGTTATTTCTTCCAGAGAAAATTTTCAGTATATCTTATTGAACCTACTCTTCAAGTTTTGGAATCCAGAAGAAAAATTATACATACAATATTTTTAACGTAATTGAGGTTTAGAAATAAATCCTATGTTGTATGAAGTTAGGGTTACAGTGACAGAGTAATGAAAAGTGAACAAAAACAATCACATAAACTCAAACTTACTTTTAGAGATTTGTCTATTTATTTTATGTATGTGAGTACACTGTCACTATCTCTAGTCATACCAGAAGGGTATATTGGATCCCAGTACAGGTGGTTGTGAGCCACCATGTGTTTGCTGGCAATTGAACTCAGGACCTCTAGAAGAGCAGTCAGTGCTCTTAACTGCAGAGCCATCATTCTAGCCCCACAAACTTATTTTAAAATATGTTTATAAGAATTTACTTCATATCAACTGTATATAAACACTTTCAGCATATTTAGCACACTTATTACAAGCTAGGCATTGTGAAAATTTGCCACTAATAGCATACATGATAAAGTCACCTAAAGAATGTCTTGCCTTCTATATTTTACCTGTAAATGTCTATAATTTGGCAATAACTAAATAATACAGCTCTTTTCTCTTTGGGGAAGTACATTTCATGACTTGTCTTCATTCTGTCAATCTTATTTAGAAATAAATAGATAAAGCAAAAAAATGTTCTGACACTGAGCCATTGTTCCTTGCTTTTAATTTATCTTCATTATCTTACTCCCACTATACTACCTATGAAAAAATAAAGATCATTTATGTTAATGAAAACCAACTAAGTATTGTCAGGTGAGATACAAAAGAAAGTCTTCTGAGGAAAACTTAACTCACTTTAGGGGAATTGAGCACCTTTTATTGACAGGAATACTAATGATTTCTTAATAAAAAATATACAAACAAATCACTTTCAGATAAGTGGTAAATATATTTATTCATGTGGTCAAATAATATAAGAAAAATGAATACTTCAAAGCAACTGATAAATCTTCATCTCTCAGTGAGAATTCGAGTCTATGTCTTTGTGCTTGCCTACTTTGGAATTCAGTCCATGTCAATCATATGTATTTTCCTCCTGTTTATACTTTAATTCATTCTCTTTAAATAATTCATTGTATCTGGACTTTTTGATTCATTTACAGAAGATACATTTGTAAGAATAACCGCAGCTATTACGTCTTCCACATCCAAATTCTAATCCTACTTTCAGAGTTATTGCAGCTGAATCAACAAGTACAGGGTTTCAATCTTTCAGTGTTTGAAAATATTAATGTTTTATATTTTCAAACATAACATATGTATCATGAGAGGTCTTACATATTTGTTTGTTCTATCTCATATTATCATCTATTTTCTTCATAGCAGGGCATTCACTTTATTAAACTGCATTTTTTATGCATGATATATATAAACACAGATCCCTCTACTGAAGAATAGATACAGAAAATGTGGTTCATAATACTATTTAACTGTTAAAAAAAAAAAGGCTACCATGAAATTTGAAAGCAAATGGATGGAACTAGAAAATATCACCTTGATCAAGATAATCCAGACCCAAAGAGACACTCATGGTATATGTTCACTGGTAAGTGGCTATTAGTCAAAAAGTACAAAATACTCGTGATACAAACCACAGACTGTAAGAAGTTTAATAAGAAGGAAAGTCCAAGTGAGGATGTTTCAATCCCACTTAGAAGGAGGAACAAAATAATCATTGGAGGCAGAAGGAGGATGGCACTTGGGTAGGAGAACGGAGATAGTAGTGGAAAGGGGGTCAAGATCAGGTATGGGTGAGACAAGAGAGAACCCCAAAGGGCCAGAGAATGAATAGAAATGTGGAGTTTTAGGAGAACCTATAGAAAGTCCCAGAGATCTGGCATGTGAAAGGCTCCCAGAACTCAGTGTTGATGACCTTAGCTGATATGCCCAACAGTGGTGAGATGGAACCTGACAAAAACACCTCTATTAGATAGACAATGCCTCCAGGGAAGTGATGGCTTCACCAACCCATCTCCAAATTTTTACTCAGATTTGTTCTTATCTAAAACAAATACAGGGGGGGAAATGGAGCAGAGACTGAAGAAAAGGCCAACCAATGACCAACTGAACTTAGAATCCATCCCATGGGAGGCACGGAACCCCGAAGATAGTGCTGATGTTCTATTGTGTTTGCAGACAGGAACCTAGCATAGCTGTCTTTTGAGAGGCTCTACCAGCAGCTGACTGAGACAGATGTACATAGTTACAGCCAAGCATTGGTGAGATCAGGGACATCTTAAAATTCAATTTTGATAAGTAACTTTGAGTTGTATTATTCTTTTGGATTAAGTTACTGGAAGGACATGTGAAAACATCATGGCACTATTACAAAAAGAAAGAAAAATATTGTTCAATAACAACCTTTTAAATAACATTGTATGGTGAACCATCACTTTCATAGAAAACCACAAGTGGAAATTAGTGTTATCTCTGTTACAGTTTGTTGTGCTGGGTACCTCACTTTTCCTTAGTAGCAATGATTAGAGGATACTTTGGATTTAGAGTTGAAACTGGAATTGAACTGAAACTACTCACTATAATTCATTTACTTTAAAGATAAGATTCATCATATCAAAGAGCAAAGAAGAAACTGTGTGTGTTAATGTGGAATCTCCCAGAACATAAAAATACTCACTTTTTGGAAGAAGTCCAGAATGTGTCTTAGTTTTTTATATTTGTTTGCTCTCCATGAGAGCTAAATATATTATAAAAAGTTAAGGGCTTTTCTATCCATTTGCTGCATGTATTTTCATGCATAAATATTTTAGTGTATTTTCAATTCTTCAGTTTGATTTTGTTGTTCACATGACTGAGCAAACAGCCCATTTGCTTTGAGAATCTTAAATGTTTTTCTTGGTAAATATCCTCTTCTCGTGGGTTACAACTTTTTTGTTTTCATTGCTTTTAATAGTGATCACCAGAAAAGATGCATTAAAAATGAAACATACAAATAAAATAAGTACTGCCTCAAAAGTGTATATAAAGCAAAATTGATTTTTTTCTAAAAATTAAATTCATGTATCTTAGAAGAATTTTACTTATATTTCAAAATACCTTAAAACATTAATCTAAATACAAGAATAAACCACTTTTATGTTTTGATAATGAGGAGTTATAATTTTGTTCATACATAATAGTTCTTATTCCTATTTGTGATTTCTTTAGGAAGATAAGAAAATCTATTCACCAGACTTAAAGAAAAAGACATAAAGTTCGGCAGAAATGATAGGGGTTTCAATATGGATGTTAAGTGAAAGTGAATTAATAGAAAAAAATTTAAGGTAATTAATTAATTTATTTTTTTACACTCCATATTTTATCCCCCCCTCCTGCCCCACATCTACCCTTTGGCTGTTCTACCTCCCATATATCATCTGCACTCCCTGTTTCCACACGGATGCCCCCACCTCCCACCACCCACCCCACATGACCTCTAAACTCCTTCGGGCCTCCAGTCTCATTGAGGGTTATGTGCACCATCTCTGATTGAACTCAGACCTGGCAGTCCTCTGTTGTGTATGTGTTGGGGACCTCATATCAGCTGGTATATGCTGTCTGTCTTCTGGTCCAGTGTCTGAGAGATCTCGGGGGTCCAGGTTAATTGAGACTGCTGGTCCTCCTACAGGGTCACCCTCTTCCTCAGCTTATTTCAGCCTTTCCCTAATTCAACCACAGGGGTCAGCAGCTTCTGTCCATTGGTTGGGTATAAATATCTGCATCTGACTCTTTCAGCTGCTAGTTGGTTCTTCTAGAGTATGGTCATACTAGGTCCCTTTTTGTGAGTGCTCCATAGGCTCAGTAATAGTGTCAGGCCTTGAGACCTTCCCTTGAGCTGGATCCCACAAAAAGAAGTAATTTTAAGGAGAGAGAGAGACAGACAGACAGACAGACAGAGTTATCCAAGACAGAGCAAATAACTGCATCTTCTAAAGTTCAACTGAATGAGTAAATGTGTCTATTGTGACTATTTATGGGATATGGATATAACAAAAGCATATCTATCATTGCAAAACTTAGCCTATCATAAAGGCTACAACCCCAGTTTTCACTGCACAATATCTTAGCATGTGAACAGGTCGAAAAATCTTCACTAGGCATCTGACCTGGTCATAGACTTATCTGTAGCTGTTTACTGCTTCCAAATATTTGAAATTATGATTTAACTTTAATTTTTATTCTAATTAAAATGTATATATAAAATTTACTACATTCTCTTAATTTCTCTAACCCTTCCTTAATGTGCTTTCTTCAAATAATGCCATTCTTCTTACTCCTCTCAAATTCATGACATCTTTTATTTTGGCTACTTTTTTTGCATATATAAATGCATTAATATATACATAGAATCTGCTCTACATTGTGGGTCCTTCAAATTCTGGCTACCAGTATCATGTTCACCTGATTTTAGATTCATTTATGTCATTGCATTGCAATAAAAAGTTCTTGAGTCTCAATAACAAGAAAAGTATGGGTTGTAGAAAACTAAGAATTAGAAGTTAAATGAATCTGTATATTGCTTTCGGCAGCATGACCATTTTAACTATGTTAATCCTGCCAATCCATGAGCATGGGAGATCAATGGAATAGAATTGAAGACCCAGAAATGAACCCACACATATGTGGTCACTTGATCTTCGACAAAGGAGCTAAAACCATGCAGTGGAAAAAAGACAGCATCTTCAACAAATGGTGCTGGATCATCTGGCAGTCTACATGTAGACGATTGCGAATTGATCCATTCCTATCTCCGTGCACAAAACTCAAGTCCAAGTGGATCAAGGACCTTCACATAAAACCAGATATACTGAATCTAATAGAAGAGAAAGTGGGGAAGAGTCTCGAACACTTGGGCACAGGGGAAATGTTCTTGAACAGAACACCAATGGCTTGTGCTCTAAGATCAAGAATTGATAGATGGGACCTCATAAAATTACAAAGCTTCTGTAAGACAAAGGACACTGTAAATAGGGCAAAACAGCAGCCTACAGATTGGGAAAAGATCTTTACCCATCCTACATCTGATAGAGTGCTAATATCCAATGTATACAAAGAACTCAAGAAGCTAAATTCCAGAGATCCTATCAAAATGGGGAAGAGAGCTAAACAGAATTCTCAACTGAGGAAACTCGAATGTCTGAGAAGCACATAAAGAAATGTTCAACATCCTTAGTCATCAGGGAAATGCAAATCAAAACAACCCTGAGATTTCACCTCACACCAGTCAGAATGGCTAAGATAAAAGGCTCAGGTGACAGCAGATGTTGGTGAGGATGTGGAGAAAAAGGAACACTCCTCCAATGCTGGTGGGAATGCAAGTTGATACAACCTCTCTGGAAATCAGTTTGGCAGACCCTCAGAAAAATGAACATAATACTACCTGAGGACCCAGCTATTCCACTCCTGGGCATATACCCAGAAGATGCTCCAACATGTAATAAAGACACATGTTCCACTATGTTCCTAGCAGTCATATTTATAATAGCCAGAAGCTGGAAACAACCCAGATGTCCCTACACAGAGGAATGGATACAGAAAATGTAGTACATTTACACAATGGAATACTACTCAGCTATTAAAAACAATGACTTCATGAAATTCGTAGACAAATGGATGGTTCTTGAAAATATCATCCTGAGTGAGGTAACACAGTCACAAATGAATGAACATGGTATGTACTCACTGTTAAGTGGTTATTAGCCCGAAAGTTTGAAATACCCAAGAGTCACTTCTCAGCAACAGTAGTATTGAGTGTGAGGTCCCAGATGGAGGGCTTGGAGAAAGGACTGAAGGAGCTGAGGGAGTGTGCAGCCCCAGGGAGGTAGCAACAGTGTCAACTGGCCTGACCCCCCAATACTTCTGGAGACTGATCCACCAACTAAAGAATACACATGGAGAGACCCATGTTGCTGGCCACAAAGGTGGCAGAGGAGGTTTTTGTTACCTGTCAGGGTGAGAAGAGGCCCTTGGGCCTGAGGGAGTTAGATCCCCCAGTATAGGAGAATGACAAGGAGGGAGAGTTGGTGGGGGGTTGGGGGAGTGGGTTTGAGAATATCCCCATAGTGGCAGGGGGAGGGCAGAGGAAATGGGGAGGTTCCAAAGGGCAGATCTGAAAAGGGGGAAACATTTGAAATGTAAATAAAATATGAAAAAAAAAGGTTATATGAAGATAAAAATGCAGTATGACCTGTATCCTCAGATTGGATCTATCCTAAAAATAGATTCTAGAAATCCTAGAAATAATGAAATAATATCAGTATCAGCTAAACTAATTACAATGGGCTTCTTTATACAACACAGTAAAACAGGGCCTCTACTTATAGGCAAGTTATTAAAGAATGACTAAAGAGTCCATATAAAAGATAGGAAGAGGGGAGAGAGAAGAAACTCTTTCCACTCTTTGAAAACTTCGGGGTTTCTATTGTTTGTTTGTTTGTTTTGTGTTGGTTATTTTATTTATTTACATTTTCAATGTTATCTCTCTTCCATGTTTTCCTTCAACAAACTGCCTATCCCATTTCCCTTCCCACTGTTTCTATAAGGGTGCTCCACCACTCACCCACCCACTCCTACTTCACCTCCCTAGCTAGCATTCTCCTACACTGGGGCATCAAACCTTCACAGGACCAAGGGCCTCCCCTCCCATTGGTGACAGATAAGGCCGTCCTCTGCTACAGATGCATCTCGAGCAGTAGGTTCCTCCATATGTCCTCTTTGATTGGTAGTTTAGTCCTTGGGAGCTCTGGGGAGTCTGGTTGGTTGATATTGTTGTTCTTCCTATGGGGATGCAAACCCCTTCAGCTCCTTCAGTCCTTCTGCTAACTCCTCCATTAGAGTCCTGGTGCTCACTCTGATGGTTGGCTATAAACATCCACATCTATATTGGTGAGGCTCTGGCAGAACCTCTCAGGAGACAGCTATATCAGGTTCCTGTTAGCAAGCACTTTATGGCATCAGTGGTAGTGTGTGGGTTTGGTAGCTGGGTATGGGATGGATCCCCAGGTGGGGCAGTCTCTGGATGGCCTTTCCTTCAGTCTCTGCTCCACTCTTTGAACCTGTATTTCCTTTAGACAGGAGCAATTCTGTGTTAAAATTTTTGAGATGTGTGGGTGGTCCCATCCCTCAAACAGGGGCCATGCTTAACTTCTGGATATGGTCTGTACATATTCTTTCTCCCCGTTATTGGGAAAACTTATTTTTTTGAAAAATGATTCTTCTCTCATGCAACACATTCTGAAGTATTACTCCCAGAAAAAAAATTCCCTAAGACAGAGTAAATATTTCCTTTTATTCAATCCTTTCCTTAGCCCAAAGCAACTGTGTGTGTGACTCCAAGACAGAGAGAGGGAAAGACAGAGAAAGAGAGAGAAATAGAGAAAGAGAAACAAAGAGAGAGAGAAAGAGAGAGAGAGAGAGAGAGAGAGAGAGAGAGAGAGAGAGAGAAGAGGAAGAGGAGAAAAAAAAAAGTTTGGTATTTTAGCATTTTATTGTAAATGCATGCTGGGAAATATATAATATGTATTATATACTATATAATATAAATTGATCAGAAAAAATAAAAGAGGCAATAATAATATAAGGAGAAAATTTTCAAAATCAAAATACATCTAGCACTAATGGGTCCACTTATTTCAGTAAAGGAAATTTGTTATTAAAAATAAATATTTGTGGGAAATGTGAATTATTTCACAAATTAGAAATTGTGTCCTTGACTGGATATTATATTGTGGTTAATAAACCTTGAAATAAGACGAATAAATTGTACAGTCATTCAATAACAAAAATTGTATGTTATTGCATTGACTTATATTTTGTAGAGTTCCTGTTTATTTTGTTAAAATCCATGTTCATCTGCATGTGGCATAAGTCACACAAATTTTAATTCTTCCCAATAGAATTTTCTCTTTTTTCTAAATAGGTAATATTAATACTTTAGTAGTATGTCTACAAGTGAAAGAATATGAGGCCCTGGGCTTTATTATAAAATAATTGAAAAAATAAGGAATAACAAGTAACAGACCATATTTAAGTAAAAAACATGGCTAGTAATTATAGCATTTAATACAGTTTACTTTCCATCTCAATTTATCAAACTCCCTAGTAACTAACCTTTCAAATATACTAATCTATTGTGAACCTACTCTCAATACTAATATATTGGAGTTTCTCAAAACAGAACTAATAGGATTTAAGACTTTGTGGATAGTCCGAGGGCTGCTTGTATTTTGATGCTAATGTTGGTTTATCTTTACATTTAGATATAAAAAAAAATTAATTTTTGGGAAGGTTAAAATTTTCTTTCAATATTCTATTTTCTTTTTATATAAAATTAAGATACTTTTTAACTTGGCAAACTAAATGAAAAAAGAAACCAGAAATGTCTTTTAGTAAACTGATAAAAATAGTATAATGCAAACATTTTGCTTGCAGTTTAAGATCATGTATGTTTTCATTGATTTCTACTAATATTTTAAAGAGAAATTTGAATCAGTCACAAATGACTGTCAGAAAGGTGGTAACCTCAGACAAGAACAATATTCATAATTGAAATCAACAGTAATTCCATGTGCTGATATATTACAAGTTTAAAATGCAAACAATTTTAATAAAAAACATAGATCACATCAAGATTTTACTCTACTACTGCTTATGTAGCCTTTGAATATAGAACATATCATATATATTATCTCTAAGTTACCTCAATGCTTACTTTTAATATAGAACATACATATATATTACACTGTAAGTTACCTCATTGTTTACTTTTCATAGCATTTTAATTTTCAGTCTTATTTTAAAGAATCTCACTCTATAGCTCAAACTGTCTTTGGTTGTATGATCCTCTGGCTTCAGCTTCCCTTGTACTGAATTTATTGAAGCATGCTACCAATGAATGCATAAATAGACAGACAGATAGATAGATAAATAGATAATGAAAAATTAAGTTTATTTTAAACTTTCAATTAGACTTTCTCTTCCCTATTGTGGTTATCTTTCTCTTTGGTGACTGAAGAAGACAATATGAAAAACTTGTTTATTGAACTAGCATATTTTTGAGTTTCCGTACTGTCTTCACTAAAGTCATCACATTGCAGGACATACATCACAAAATAGAAAAAAATATAATAATCATGTGAAATCATTTCTCATTTTTTGTAACCTCAAAATTGCATTATTTCCTGCATAAACTTTGCAAGTTTAATCTAAATTAAATTGATAACAGACCAGGATCTGACTTACAGGACCTTTCCTAATATCTATTCACTATTATCTTGTTAACTAATTATTAGTGAAGCTTTTATATTAGCTTGTTCATGATTAACTAGTTGTTGAACTTTTATGTATTGTGAGAATATATGGCTTAATATAATTATTTTTGTAATTTTTAAACTGAATTGTTAAAAAAATTCACATACATACTTTCAGTTTTGTGAGTCATTTACAGTACTGTACTGAATTGAGATTCATTATCTACAGAAGTGTGGAAGGCTTAGGTTGGTCTACTATGCCCTATGGTCTGAAACTATTCTTTTAGTCTTTTAGATTTTCAATAGTTACATTTACCTTTTCTCTGTTATGAATACCTAATACTGAACACAGTTTTTTTTCATATAGTTTTTCTTCAGTTTGAACATTTTACTTAGTCCAGGCCTTTGCTTTCAAAGAAAAAATGAATAAGCATTGCAAAGAAGTGCTAGCTGCATAATTGAGTTTGCTAGCTCTGAAAAGACTGAAGAAATGTCAAAAGTATCTATCAGAAAAAAATATAATTTGCAGGCTAAGTTATGCTGTATTCACCCTGTTTGAAACCTAGGTTAAGCTCAGAATGAAAACACATTCTGACAGCTGACAGCACATGTAGTTATTGAAAATGCCATTTGGATAAACCATTCTTTTGAGAGATCTGCCTGAACCCAAGCTAGAGGTGAGCATTAGTAATGTGTAATTATCTCCATTATTCACAAAGCAACTAAAGCACAGAAAGCCTGGCTAGTACACTAACCTTAATTTTCATTCCCAACATAAGGATTCCCAAAGGGGTGAAGGTAAGCAATATATAAAATGTGTGAGTTCTCTTAGAGCAATGACAGATTTAATCAGCTTCTTTATGAGTGTTCTTAAAAGAAAGAATAACTCATGTTTTAATTTAAAAACTCATCACTGCTTATTTTCTCAATTACTGTTATACCTCAAATATGCATATATGTGTGTCTATGTTTTATATTAGTTATTGAAAGACATTATATATAGTATAAAATATAATATATAAATCATATATATTATATATAGATCATATATATATGATATAGTAGAGAAAATCCTCAGAAAATCCCAACTATACAATACACAATTTGTGACGTTTTACTACACACACACACACATATATATACTAAATAACCAGTTCTGTTCATATATTTCCTAATGCATATTTTACAAAGCTTAATAAAACAACCTTCTCTTTTGTAATAAACTTTATTCAGTTTTTACATGCATGGAATCTTGGTTTAATCTTATTTGTGTGATGACAGTGAAAGGAAAAATATCATTGCTAATCCCTTCAGATCTTTTTTTAAAGATTTGAGACTTGAGAACACTTTAGTTATTAAAATTTGTCACTCAAGTTTTATATATATAGCTAACTTAACATTTACATAATCTTCTCTACATCTGGGATATTTAGATGGCAAAACTCATTTAAAAATTAAAATGGTGTTTCAGTTAGCTCTTCAAATGAAAGTTGAAACGAGGTTACTGATGATTTGAAACTTTATTATAACTTTAATAGTAAAAAAGTTTATGTCTAATGTTTAATGTAGCAGTGTTTAGATCTTTAGGAAGTTATTAGATCATGAGAGTTCCATCCACTGAATGATTTCCCTTGTCCCATGGGTTAGATATTACAAAAGTGGAAATATATATGAAAAGTGTAAATTAGGCATTCTGATTCTGAAAGATTGTATTGGCCTCCAAAACCTTCCTTTGAAATCTGAGTCCTAACACCACCCAGTAACATGTGAATTTTGTTCTCCTTCACAGTCAGCATCCCATAGACAAGAGAAAGTTTCTCTACCAGTTTGAACAGTACTTGAGCAGTACCAGTGACCAGATCAAGTCTGCAATGACCTCTGAATGTGTGGAGGGCTAAAAAATGGGGAAAATACTTCTTGGAGTGCAAGCAAGCAACTTCAAAATTCACTTCACTTAAAAAGTCCTTTCAAATGAGTTACAATTTTTTTCACTCTAGATTCTGTCATCAGTGGTATTTGGCCATTACAAGTGATTTGTTACAGTAACATATTTAATGCTTAATGGATACCATTTGTTCTGTAGAGCCAACATTTTGCAGGCCTTTCTGGGGCAGCCTCTTTGCTATAAGTTTTCACAATAAGCACAGAGAAAGTGTCTAGTAATAAAGACATAGCCTAGGGGAATTCTGTCTTCAAGAATTATTCAATCCCTTTATATTCTTATGTCTTCCAAATCTTAGGGCATAGGCAGTACATAAACAAGTTCTTACCAGCCTTTAGTCTACTTCTTAGACATTTTTCTCTTTCATTCTTCATGAGCAGTCTTTTCTGTTCACATTCCAATCTGCATATTGATTCAATGTACTCTTGCATGTCAGTGAATTTATATTTACTTGTGACAGTCTCAAACTTATCTAGTTCACATTGTCAAGTCATCTGATTTTCATATGCGTCCTAGTTTCTGAGTCCTCAGTAACACATGTTCAAGTTTACTCCCAAAAGATCGACTCTACAAATATCACTAATCTCTCTTCAACTTTTTTTATCTATGAAAATATCTGAAAGAATATCTATACATAGGGAAATTATATTTGACTTATATTTTCAGAGGTTTAAGTCCACGGTAGAATGATGCCATGTCCTGGATTTTAGGATCATCTCAGAAAGGGTGTAATTAGCACATGAATTCAATTCATGGTAGATAGGAAGTATTAAGAATGCAAGTGGTTATTCAAGACACAAGGTACTGCAACAATGGGTATGTTCTCTAATGACACATTTTTTTTTTCAAATGCTAAGTTTTCTAAAACTTTCCTGAACCAATGTGTTATAGTTTGAGTAAGTTTGACTGATGGGAAGTGCTAGTATAAGGGGGTGGACTTGAAGGAGAAGTTGTTGCCTTGTTGGGGGAAGGATATCCCTGTTGAGGTGGACTTTGAGGTCCTATGCTGAATCTCTTCCTAGTGTGGAAGAGTCCGCTGCTGGCTGCCTGGGAAAGGAGTCTCCTCCTTTGTCTTTAGATCACTTTAGATCAAGATGTAGAGTTCTTTTTCCAGTATGATATCTACCTGCCTGCTGCCATGATTCCCACCTTGATGTTAATAGTGAACCTCTGAAACTATAAGCCAAGTCCAATGAAATATTGTACTTTATTAAAGTTGCTGAGGTAGATTGAATATGCTTGGTGCATGGGGAGTGGTACAATTAGGATGCGTGAACTTCTTGGAGGAAGTATGTCATCATGGATGTGTGCTTTGAAGCTCAACCCAGTGCAGAAGAGATAGTTTTCTTCTGGCTGCAGTAAAATCAAGATCTTGAACTTATCCTGCCTGGAAGCTGCCATGCTCCTTGCCATGCCATGGCTTGATGATAATGGATTAAACCTCTGAACCTGTAAGCCAACCCCAGTAAAATATTGTCCTTTATAAGAGTTGTCTTGGTCTGATGTCTCTTCACAGCAATGAAAATCATAACTAAGACAGTTGCCTTGGTTATGATGCCTTTTCATAGCAATAAAACTCTAACTATGACACAATACCATCAGCTGTAGACAATATCATTAACTGTAGACTATGTGTGTGATTTTATATTAAAATCAGAGGAAATATATTTGATTCTATCTAATAGTATATGGAACTATAGAGAGGGTTGAGCATGGATATGTAAAATTAGTTCAAATTATGTGAACATGTACATAGCTTACCTTTCAAGTATATACATTATGTGTCCAAATATTATCTAAGAGGAATAAAAGTACTTACCTTTCAAGTACTGAATGCTAGTATATGTGAAAGTAAGTAATTATATTAATAGTCAACTCACAATATCAGGTATGGGTTAATAAATGTTCTTTGAACTGCTCTGATGTGAAAATTATCTTCCTTGGTCCTATATGGACACAGATATGTTGTAGTTTATACATTGAGATAGTGGTAAAACCACTACAGGCAAATCATAAATGAAACTAACGAAAAACAGGGTTTCACTCACTTAACAGTTTATTAACTGTCTCTCAGAAAATGTATCTAAGCTATCTTATTTTTATTTTTCTTGTGTGTGAACTATAGCCTGGTTATAATTTGAGGACACTGAAAGCTGAAAAATTATGCATACTTGATGAGCACTAGCAAGCTACGAAACATCCAAACAAAATAAGAAAATTTTCAACCATTGGGAAAGAGAATTAACACAATTAGCATAAAATAAAAATTCACTGCATAAATTACTAATACCTTAATATAATTTTTAATATTTATATGATAGCAAGTTTTAAAGTTGTAGCATATAGGTCAAATATTTTGAACAAAAAGAAACCTATTGTTAGTTACAAATTAATTCTGCCCAATTTAAAAATATATATATATATCATGAATGGCAGTCTATAAACTTTTTGAAGGAAAATTACCATCAAATAGATCTAGACAAGAATTAATTCACTGATTTAGTAGAAATTAAAGGTAAAGTCCTTCATTAATTCAAGACATTTGACAACCTAAATGAGACAAATTGTGAATAAATATATTTAATAACTGTGAAAGCTCTTAAAAAACATTTTAGAACCTCATCCATATAAAAAAGTTAATAAATTGTAAAGGAAATGAAAAGAAGCAAAGGATATTCTTCATCATTTCATTAAAATAATGTAGTGATAATCTTACCTGGAAATAATATTTTCCCTATTATTTATCATTTTGTTTCATAAGGCCATCAAAAATAATTTCAACTTCCAGTATAAGGAAAAGACAGCAAAGAAGTAAACTTCAAACTTACAGGATACTTTCTCAGTCTTAGATACTTCTCCTTGTTAATTAGAGGCTGACACATAAAAGGATGCTGAGTATCTGAACATTAGGACACTCTCTCAGCCTGAGATGGGAAAGAGATATTAAAGCCAGGGACTGGTTTGTTGATATTATCCTGTTGATATAGGCCATGCATCTCAGGGAAAATAAATACTACTGTTTTTATTTGGGCTAGATACACATACACACACACACACACACACATATGTATATACATATATATGAGTGTAGCATAGATCAGTGTCATGCTCAACCAAAATCAAACAAGCTTCCTCCTATACTAGGCAGTAACACATACAAACATCTATAGGTGGCCAATGTGTAGAGAATAAGAGAACCTGTAGCACTTAGCTCTAAATAGGATGTCTCTTACCAAATGTCTCACTTCAGGATCCAGTGAAGGAGGACAGAAAGATTGTAAGATTCAGAGAGATTGCATGACAGCCAGCAATTGTGGCCTTGCAAACATAATAAAAATGTAGAGAAATCACAAAAAGCCTTCTATACATTTTCCACTAATTACCACTTACGACTGAATGACCTACTGATCAACCAAAGCAGTTTATAACCATCCATTTTTCATCTCCATTGTGGTTAATTAGTAGGGATACCTTCATGATATCAAATCAATTTATTATAAAAGATGTTCTTATTGTTAATGCATTTCATTAAGAAAATCTATGTATAGTTTGAGTTCTTATCCACCTAAAGCTGTCTCTAGCACATCCTTACATTATAACAGAGATATTGATACCTGTCAGTTTTTCATTGCTCACCATGAAATTCTAATTGTGTTGTTCTATTGCTTTTCTAGTAAAGGAATACGCTTAATATTATCAATATTCTTAGAAACATTTTTGACTTTCTTTTACTGAACATATTGTTTCCTATGAATCAGAATAATTTGTGACTTTAAATATTAGTAATTTGATGGCTCAAAATTTTATACATATAAAAACAGTTATTTGTATACTTTAGTTTGTCCTAAGTAGGCATCTTTAATATTGATGTTGGTTTTTGGGTGAAAGGAATACACTAATCTGTGTTCAAAATCTATAGGTTGAAGAAATTAATAGTAAAGACAAAGAGGAAATCTAGCTCTCACTGGAAAAATTAAATGATAATGTTAAATATAAAACTAGCATATAGAACCATCTCTGGGAGGAGGAGATGATTGAAATTTCAAATATAGCTTCATATTTTCCACTTCTATTTATCTAAAACAATGGCTGCTTTCTTATACATAGTTATATAACTTAGACCAATGGAAGAAGAGGCCCTTGGTCCTGTGAAGGATTGATGCCCCAGTGTAGAGGATGCCAAGGCAGTGAGGTGGGATTGGGTAGGTGGGTGGGGGAGCACCCTTATAGAAGCAGGGGTAGGGAGAATGGGATAGGTGGTCTGTGAAGGGAAAACCAAAAAAGGATATTACAATTGAAATGTAAATAAATAAAATAACCATTAAAAAGATTAAACAAAAAACAAAAACCAGGAAAAAACTAAATTGTAAGGATAAACGGCAATCTCTCCTCTAATCTTTCTTCTAAGTGTTATGCAAAATTATTTATACTAAATATTGCTCAAACTGGTGATGCAGATTCAGTATCAAATTTTGAAGGATTTCTACTTATCATAGCCAATTCAAAGTTTAATCTTTGTCTAAGAACAAATGCTGTTGGTTCATCAGAAACCATTGGTTAAATATTTGACAAGACTTAATCACCTGCATTTTTCCATTAGAAAATATTTAGATGAAGTTTTTGATTTTGGAAATAGCATACAAATCCACTTTAGCACACTGAGTATATAGCAATTAGAAAACATACAGGGATTTAGTTTACATGATTTATTTTGTTCCAAACACACTCCCCAAGGGTAGCCTTTGTATAGATACACATGTCTGAGAAAAAAATGGTCCATGAAAGAAAACTGAAGAAATAGCGTAGTGAATTATAAAGATAAGACAGAGAAATTTAACTACTATACTCAAAATGAGTGGATTAATTCTATGCAATGTAAATGGGCAATGAGTTTTGAATCTGATTATTAGAAAATAGTAATTAGGAAATAGAATTAATTTTAAAACTAATACTGCTTTCTAGGTACCATTTGCCTATTATTTTATTAATTAATGTTGTGTTGTAATATATTTTTAAAGATACATTATGTCTACAAAATTATAATTTATATGCTAAGGTGAGATAGAAGCATGTTTTCAACCAATGACTTTTAAGTACTCTATTTAGCAATATACAATGAAGTCCTATAAATTAATTAGTTTATAAATAAAATTTATAAAATGTCATTCTCCAATTTTATAAGTTGAGGAAGTCCAAGATTAAGGCACTAGCAGATCTGAGCAGAGCCTGCATTCTCATTCATGGTTTATCCACATGTTCTTCAACCAGATAAACAACACGGTGGCTCTGGAGAACATGAGCCTCTTTTATATAGATATTATGTATCTTCATGAAAGTTCTACAATTTGCCATATTCATATTCCAGAAACCTTTGTTGGCGAGGATGTGGAGAAAGAGGAACACTCCTCCATTGCTGGTGGGAATGCTGATGATACAACCTCTCTGGAAATCAGTTTGGCGGACCCTCAGAAAATTGGACATAATACTACCTGAGGACCCAGATAATCCACTCCTGGGCATATACCCAGAAGATGCTCCAACATGTAATAAAAACACATGTTCCACTATGTTCATAGCAGCCATAGTTATAATAGCCAGAAGCTGGAAACAACCCAGATGTTCCTCAACCGAGGAATGGATACAGAAAGTGTGGTACATTTACACAATGGAATACCACTCAGTTATTAAAAACAATGAATTCATGAAATTCGCAGACAAATGGATGGAACTTAAAAATATCATCCTGAGCAAGGTAATGCAGTCACAAAAGAATGAACATGGTATGTACTCACTGTTAATTGGTAATTAGCCCAAAATTTGGAAATACCCAAGTGTTGCTTCATAGCAAAAGTAGGGCTGAGTGTGAGGTCCCAGATGGAGGACTTGGAGAAGGACTGAAGGAACTGAGGGAGTGTGCAGCCCCAGGGAGGCAGCAACAATGGCAACTGTCCTGACTTCCTAATCCTCCTGGTGACTGATCCACCAATCAAAGAATACATATAGAGAGACCCATGGTGCTGGCCACATATGCATCAGAGGAGGGTCTTGTTAGCCATCAGGGGGAAGAGAGGCCCTTAAGCCTGAGGGTGTTAAATCCCCCACTATAGGAGAATGCCAAGGAGAGAAGAAGAGAGTGGGTGAGTGGGTGTGTGGGAGAATACCCCCATAGTGGCAGGGGGAGTTGGGAGGAAATGAGTCTGTTCCAAAGGGGAGATCTGGAAAGGGAGAAACATTTGAAATGAAAATAAAGTATTAAAAATAAAAAAATAATTAAAAATGGCCATCTTACCAAAAACAATGTACAAATTCAGTGCAATTCCTATCAAAATTCCGACACCATTATTACAGATCATGAAAGAATGATTTTCAATTTCATTTGGTAAAACAAAAACCTAGGATAGCTACAACAATTCTGTATAATAAAATAACTTCTGGAGGTTTCACCATACCAGATTTCAAACTACATTAAAGAGTGATAGTAATAAAGAACACATGGTATTGACACAAGATAAGAAAGGTTGATCAAAAGAATAGAATCAAAATACCAGAAATAAAGCAACACACCTATGGACACTTGATATTTGACAGATAACACTAAACTGTACAATTGAAAAATGAAAGCATCTTCAGCAAATAATGGTGTTCATTTTAATGTGATATCTGCATGTAGAAAGATGCAAATAGTCCCATATCTATTTTATTGCACAAAACTCAAGTCAAAGTAGATAAAAAAAATATGAACATAAAGCAAGACACATTCAATCTAATAGAAGAGAAAGTGAAGAACTGACTTAATCTCATTGGCACAGGAGACAAATTTATGTACAGAACACCAATATATCAGCCATGTATATGAACAGTAATGATTGGACCTCATGAATCTGAAAACCTTTTTAAAAACTAACAATGACATCAATAAGAAAAAAACGCAGCCTACATAATAGGAAAAGATCTTCATCAACCTGACATCTGACAGAGTACTAATATAGAAGGAATCGTAGGCCTCACTAACAAGGCATGGGGGAGGGAGGCCCCACAGTCTCAGAGAAAACTTCCACAGGAGGGCCAAACTGAAGCCTGTCTGAGAGCCTAGAGATTATTGACACAGACAATGTCAGACAATCAGGAACTGTCACGTGGAAGACACACTTTCTTGGGACCAATGAGATAAGGGTGAAAGGTATAAAGTTCTCCCCAAGAAATAATCAATGAGCTTGCTGTGGTGTTCTCACCTGCTCCTGGAGTCTGACCCATTGATTCTGTGCCACCTCATCTCCAAACCCCAAGGACGAGTATGATCAGGCAGCTTGAGTTCCATGGCACAAAGCAGTAGACTACTATCCAAATTATACAATGAATTCCAGAAACTAGACATCAAGCCAATTAAAAAATTGAGTACAGAGCTAAATAGAGAATGCTCAGTGGAGGAATTTCTAGTGGCTGAGAAGCACTGAAAGACATGTTCAACATTCTTAGTCATCAGGGAAATGCAAATCAATTATTCTGAAATGCCATCTTTCACTTATCAGAATGGCTAAGATCAAAATTTCATGTGACAGGTGGCTGGAGAGATGGCTCTGCAGTTAAGAGCACTGGCTGCTTGCTCTTCCAGAGGTCCTGTGTTCAATTCCAGAAACCACATGGTGGCTAACAACCATCTGAAATAGAATCTGATGCCCTCTTCTGGTCTGTCTGAAGACAGTTACAGTGTACTTATATACATAAAATAAATACATCTTTAAAAAATTGTGAAAAAATTAATTCATGTGACAGCACTTACTGGTAAGGATGTGGAACAAGGGGAACACTTCTCTATTGCTCAAGAGGAACAGTTCTCTATTGCTCAAGGGGAACAATTCTCTGTTGTTCAAGGGGAACACTTCTCTATTGTTCAAGGGGAACACTTCTCTATTGCTCAAGGGGAACACTTCTCTATTGCTCAAGGGAGTGCAAAGTACTTGCACAACTACTTTGGAAATCAGTTTGGTGGGTTCTCAGAAAGTGGTAATAGTTCTATCCAGGACACAGTTATATCACTTGTTGGCATATACCCAAAGAAGCCCCACTCTACCACAGGGGTAGACATAGTTCAACTATGTTCATAACAGATCTATTCATAATCTCCAGAAACTGGAAACAATTGAGATGTTCCTCAACTGATGAAATAGATAGAAAATATAATACATCTACATAATGAAATACTATTCTGCTTTAAAAACAAAGAAAGACATCATGAATTTTTCAGATAAGTTGATGAAACTTGAAAATATCATCCCAAATAATGTAGCTCAGTTCCCAAAAGACATGGATGGTATCTATTCACTTATAACTGAACATTAGGCATAAAGTGCATGATAACCATGTTACTATCCACAGACCTGAAGAAACTGAGTAATAAACAGGGCCCAAGAGAGGATGTGTGAATCTCATTCAGAAGGGAAACAAAATAGTCATCAGTGGTGGATGCAGAGTGCTACCTGTGTGGGAGATGGGGTAAGGAAGGGAGAAGGGATGTTGATCAGTGTGGAGAGGGGTGTAGAAGAGGGCTTTGAGAGAGAATGGAAATTGGTAAGACTAGCTGGAGACCTGGGATGGGAAAGCTAAGGTTAGTTATGGGCTTGACCATATCTAAAATTCCTACAGTAGGTTGTATAGATACTGAGGTAGCCACCTCCAGTAGACAGGACAATTTTCCAGTGGAGGAAACCTTCAACCCAAAGTTTGTCCTACCTACAATATGTTCAGGGATAAATATGGGGGAGAGACTGAGGGAAGAATCAGCCAATGACTGTGCCAACGTGAGAGCCATCCTACGTAAAAGAGCCAACCCTTATATTCAGATACACTTACAGACAGAAAACTAGCGTAACTATATCCTCGGAGGCTTCATCTGGCAGTACAAAATGGCATATGCAGAGATCCACAGTCAAACATCAGGAGGAGTTCAGGGACTCTTGTAGAACAGTTGTGGACAGAATTGATAAAGCAGAATGGTTCAAGGACTCCACAGGAAGAACTACAGAGCCAAAATCTCAGACCATTGGGGACTCACAGAGACTGAACAACTAACCAAAGAGCATGGAGGGGCTGGAACTAGATCTCTACACATCTATAGCAGATATGCAGCTTTGTCTTCATCTGGGTCCCCCACAAATTGGAATAGAGGCTGCGTTGGACTCTGTTGCCTGCCATTGAATCTCCTTCCCCTAGGTGGACTGCTTACCTACTCCTGTTGGGACTAGATGTTCCTAATTGGGATGGCACCAAATGGGAGCTGCCCTTTCCCGGAAGAGAAAGGGAATATTAATGTAACTAGGGACTTCTAAGGGCAAGAATGGGTAGAGAGAGGAGGGGTAATAGGAACTGTAATCAGGATGTAAAGTTAAATAAATATAATGTTAAAAAGAATTAAGCCACCACCAACAAAAAAAATTATACTAAATTCTGTGAGCACATAAATTATAAAGGTATTATATTTGGATAACCAAATAAAAATCCTTTCCATAATTGCTTTGTGTTAAATATAATCCAAATATTATTTACAAAAATAGTATTCTTAATAATTCCCCAATGGAGAAGTTAGGGCAAGGAATATATAAGTTGCAGGGGTTTGCAACCCCATAGGAAAAACAACATCAACCAAACAGACTCCACAAAGCTCCCAGGGACTAAACCACCAATCAGAGTACAGGGGTTGGGGGGAAACCTATGGCTCCAGCTGGATATGTAGCAGAGAATAGCTTTATCTGGCATCACTAGGAAGAGAGCCCCTTGGTCCTGTGGAGGCTTGATGACCGAGGATACCGGAACCCTAGTGCACTTAGGCAGGAGTGGGTGGGCAGGTGGAGGAGGACCCTCATAGAGGCAGGGGGAGGGAGGAGGGGATATGGGGTTTCTGGAGGGGAAACTGGGAAGGGGGATAGCATTTGAAATGTAAATAAATAAAATAACCAATAAAATGGAAAAATAATGATTCCACATTGTGAATAAGTTCAATACATATGATATGAGTACATCATGCACACTAACTGCTGCTGCTCTACTACTTACTTCCTTAGGAAGACATGCAGTAGAGAGAGAGTAAGAAGGTATAGGTGACAATGTGCTCCAGCAAAGTTGATTTGTATTTAAAGTTGCTTACGTGTGTGTGTGTGTGTGTGTGTGTGTGAATAAATATTTCCTATGGATTTTTATATTAAAGCACTAATTTGCTATTTCAATACTGCCTTATGATCAGAGGAAAAAAACAAGTAGACCACCATTTTGTCATAAAGTTTAGAAAACAAAAGGTTGATAGTAAAGCTCACTCTAGTCCTAATCTGCTGTGGATATCAGTAATCATCATGTGATTGGCATATGTTATGATAATTAGTGTTCTTAAAACTTACAGAGGGAGCTTTGAGATTCTATTTAGCTGGATTATATGATCACTCCTCTGTAAACAAACACACCCTATACCAAATATACAAATAATTTATCTACACATTAACTTTAAGAAAATCTTGGGTAGAAGAAAGCACCAGCATACACCATTAAAATTCTCTTTTAGGTTGTTGTTGAATTTGCCTTAGAGCTCTGCAAAACTGCTTCCTTTTGGCAAAAGTTTTTGTTGAGGGGGCTTGTGGGAAATTTTTGATGTGGTAAATGCTAATATTCCTACTACCTCTTACAGCATATTATGAGAGTTTTGCAACTGTTATCCAGAGGTCAGTCTATTTACCTGATCTCTTAATCTCTTAATTTTGGAGGTAGTCTTTTGGTGTATCTTATATAATATGCTTTGGTAAAAGTAAGTGACTATAGCAGTTTTCAGGGCTCAGAAAAGAAACCGTCACACTGTCTCCTTCCTTTTCTTGAAATGCTTTCCTAAGAAGGTCATTTGAGTGAGGCCCTATGCTCAACAGCAAATGGCTAACACAAAACTAACGGTATGTTTGTACTTTGCTTTATTATTTTAATAACTTTTGTTTGAAAATATTTATTTTTTATTTATTAGATATTTTCTTTATTTACATTTCAAATGTTTTCCCCTTTCCAGGTCTCCCTTTCAGAAACCTTCTATTCCATCTGCCCTCCCCCTGTAACTATGAGGGTGCTCCCCCCCCGACCAACCCCCTGCCATCTTCCTGCCCTAGCATTCCCCTACTCTGGGACATCGAACACCCTCAGGCCTAAGGGCCACTCCTCCCCCAGATTTATAACAAGACCATCCTCTGCCACTTTTGTGGCCAGTGCCATGGGTCCCTCCATGTGTGTTCTTTAGTTGGTGCCCCAGGCTGTGGGAGCTCCCAGGGTTCTGTCCTGTTCTGTAAACACTTTTTCTCCCTCCATCTGGCTGCAAAACCCCCTCAGCACCTTCAGTCCCTTCTCCAACTTCTCCATCTAGGAACTCCACTCTCAGTTCAATGGTCAGCCTTCAGCATCCACCTCTGTACTTGTCAGGCTCTGGCAGAGCCTCTCAGGAGACAGAAATATCAGGCTTCCATCAGCAAACACTTCCTAGCATCCACAATAACGTCTAGGTTTGGTAGCTGTATATGTGATGGATCCCTAGGTGGGGCAGTCTCTGGATGGCTTTTCCTTCAGTCTCTGCTCCACACCTTGTCTCCATATCTCCTCCTGTGAGTATTTTGTTCACCCTTCTTAGAAGTCCTGAAGCCTCCATATTTTGGTCTTCCTTCTTCTTAGGCATCATATGGTCTATGAATTGAATCTTGGTTAATCTGAACTTTTGGACTAATATACACTTATCAGTGAGTACATACTATGTGTGTTCTTTTGTGGCAGAGTTACCTCACTCAGGATGATATTTTCAAGTTCCATCAATTTGCCTGTGAATTTCTTGAAGTCATTGTTTTTAATATCTGAATAGTATCCCACTATGTGAATGTACCCTATTTTCTGTATCCATTTCTCTGTTGAGGGATATCTGGGTTATTTCCAGCTTCTGGCTATTATAAATATGGCTGCTATGAACATAGTAGAGCATGTGTCCTTATTACACGTTGGAGCATCTTCTGCATGTATGCCCAGGAGTGGTACAGCTGGGTCCTTAGGTAGTACTATGTCCAATTTTCTGAGGAACCACCGGACTGATTTCTAGAGTGGTAGTACCAGCTTGCAATCCCACCAGCAATGGAGCAGTGCTCCTCCTTCTCCCCATCCTCATCAATATCTGCTGTCACCTGAGTTTTTCACCTTTGTCATTCTGACTAGTGGGAAAAAAAGCCAGCATTTTGAACAAATTGTGTTGCTTCAACTGTCAGAATACACATAAAAGAATGCAAATTGTTCCATTTTAATCTCCCTGTACAAAGCTCAAGTCCGTGTGGATCAGGGCATCCACATAATACCAGATACACTGAATCTAATGAAAGAGAAAATGGGGAAAAGCCTCAAAAACATGGGCACAGAGGAAAAGTTCCTGAAAAGAACACCAATGGCTTATTTTTTATGATCAAGAATCAACAAATGGGATCTCATAAAATTGCAAAGTTTCTGTAAGGCAAAGGACACTGTCAATAGGACAAAATGGCATTCAACAGATTGGGAAAAGATCATTACCAATCTCCCATCCGATAGAAGGCTAATATCCAATATATACAAAGAACTCAAGAAAGTTACAAATAATCCTATTGAAAATGAGTGATAGAGCTAAACAAAGAATTCTCAACTGAGGAAATTCGAAAGGCTGAGAAGCACCTAAAGAAATGTTCAACATCCTTAGTCATTAGGGAAATACAAATCAAAACAACCCTGGGATTCCACCTCACACCATTCAGAATGGCTAAGATGAGAATTTTTATTTTACTATTCTTTTGTTTATATATCATAGTTTCTGAATTTGTATTTTTATGGGTTTCATGTTTGTGTATAAATATGTATCTATGTCTGTGTATGTGCATGCATTCCTCATGCTTATTTTTACCTCTATTCTGTGTGTCCCATTTTAATCTGCTGTTTCTTGTATTTGTCAATTAGTTTGTTTGTTTGGTTGGTTTGGTTAAATTAAAAATAGAAAGAAGGTATGGAATTGAAGTGGATTAGTCAAAATCTGGTAAGAGATGAGGGAGGGAAAATCATATTCGGAAGATAGCAATTAAAAATATTTTCAATAAAATAAAAGTTCATGTAACGAAGGCAAATATTTTGGTGATATGCCTTAAGCCTCCTGAAATACTAAGCTATTCCAGTAGAGACATATAACCAAAGATTAGCTGTACATATGATATTGCCATGGGGTGTATATTCATGCTAAGACTTTAATCTCAAGGGAAGTTCCATGTGAAATAATATCACCCAAGGTAAAGTCATCAATGGAAACCGTTAGGTAACTCCAAAAAAACTTGATAACTTATTAATGATGGCTGCTTTACAAGTAAATATTGACTGAATTGTTTCAAGGTAGAGATAATGTCACTTAAATTTTGGATAGCTAGTGATAACTCATACATAAATTTGCAAACTTTAAAGCCTGTAAGAATATGAAAACCAGAAAAGAAAAGCTGTAGGTAGTTAGTAAAATATAAATAAATAAATACAAATAAAGCAGTGAAGAGACAGAAATCAGAGCTAAGAACAGAAAACCTGAATGACTCCATGGTAGAAAGAATGCCGGACTCTTGCAGGTAGTATATTGGAAGCTAGAAACTCATGTGCCTCTAGCTTTAAAAATTTTTAGGAAGAATATAATGAGAATCTTATGTGTCTATTTGTCTGCTTAAACTTTATATGACAAATGCAGGAAAGTCAAGAAAAGCTGAAGAAAGTATAGACCATTCAATCTGTAACCAGAACTTAAAGGAAATAGAGAAAATGCCATTATTAATAGATAATAAATCAATATTTGATACTGAGGTCTTTCCATTAAAGGAAATTTGAAAGAAAATTGAGTTTTAGGTGATGCATCCATATAAGAATCCATCCTAAGGAAATATATTGAAATCTCAAAGCTACAGTAAAGGACTCCTCTTCCACACTCAGAGTATCAGACAAAATTATAATTGCATAGAGTAAAACCATCCTTATTTGGATATCACTGATTGCTATATAAAAATAAGGACTGTATTTGCAGATATCTAAGAAAATATTTGGGTGTGGCTTAACAAATCTCACACATTGGAGAAATGTGATTTTTCAGGAAAGGAGTACACTCTATTTGATTGTGAAAGGGTCAAATATTCATTCTTCTTTTACTATGCACACTCTTCTTCAAAATGAATTTTACTTTCAGGATTGTGAGATGACTTTTCAATTCCCTGGAATCCACACAGGCCTCTGAATATCTTTTAAGACTATGTCTAAACATTGAGTCTCAACAACCACTAGCATCATGCACTAGTATGACATGTAGAAATTTAACATGAAATAAAGATGCTTCTCAATGTTGCACAAATAACTACAAAACATTCTCAAAGCAGTAAACAATTGATATATATTTAATTCAGAAATCATTCAGCCAGGCTAAAAATTTGGATTAAAAATGAGAGAAGCTAGAATTTTCTAACTTTAAACTTTTTCTTTTTCAGGAAGTTACTGAAGGATTTCAGTTGAACACCAACACAGCTTAAACGTTTACTTTTTAATCATCAATTGAGAACAGTATGCACACTGAAGTTCGTAAAGTAGTATTTATGAAAAGCATGTCAAATCGCTGTACACATCCCAGAAATACATAGCAAAACAGCAAGTATGTCCAGGGAGAAAATTATACAGTACCTAAAACGGTTAGAAATGGGAAATGAAAAGTCCTGCTAATTTGCTGAATATTAGTTGGACAATAGTTAATGCATTTAATTTATTCAGATTACTTGATTTATTTGGCTTCCAAGATTGCCATGCAAAAGGATTAGAAGAGTCCTGCAAAGTGCCTGGCTAAGAAAATTGGAAGCTGCCTAAGAGAGTGAAAAAGAATTTTGCCAGATTTGTTTCAATTTTTCACTTTCTTGATGCTGGTATAATCCTCAGGACTGGTAGTTCTATCTTGTCTATTGACATTTATTTTCTATGCCTTTATATAATGATAAAATTATCCATATGGAACTGGCTATTCTCCAGTCTGGAAGAAAAGTTATATTATGTAATTTAGTGAAGAAAATTCACTTCCCTATTGAGATACAAGCATTTGATCATTAGGGGAACCAGACCACAGAAAAAGGTTTTCTGGATACTTAAACCTAACCTTGCCTCATCCCGAATTTTACCTTTTTCAAAAATGTGAGGAAATTATATATGGGTTTTACCTTTCCCTACAATATAAGGGAATTATATATGGTGTTGGGCCTCTAAGACATCACAAAATGATGAAACAATATGGTGTTGGATACTATAAACTCTGCTTGATCCAAAACCACCACCATCTCCTTTTATTTGCAGTGGGGTCTGCTTTTGTAAGTTTGTGTGTGTTTGTGTGTGTGTGTGTGTGTGTGTGTGTGTGTGTGTAAGTGTGTGCTAGTTCATGCTTGTGTGAGTACATGCTTGCATGCATGTACATAAGTATATAGAAAAATCCTGTACTTGTACTTGCTAAAATTCTTGCAGAATTTTATTCCCTAAATTTATATTTCTGATATTAAACTATCCTGCAAATTTTGAAGAGTGGAAAACCATGTTCTTTAGAAAGATAACTGGGAAACAAAAGCTAGCAAACGACAAGAACAACATTTTGTGTCTGCATCATCAACTCTGTATTTTCCCTTTACTGAGTTTGAAGCCAGAAACTTATACCTAACAAGAAAACACACTGCATCATCAAACTCTCTGCAATGATTTTTGGTATGGAGTGTTAGGTAGAAAATTCTGAATTTAATGTTGATTTTGTGTTTATGGAGCTGTAGTTATTAAGATTGTTGTAAAATTACAAAGATAACAGATTTTATTTTTTAAGCTTGTGTCATGTTTTTTAAACTATCAGGTATCTGATACTCATGTACCTTTTGTAAAAAATACCTTTACTAATGGTTAATGCTAGAGTCCACATTATTATAGTTAAAAAATAATCTCATCAGAGTGAATTTTTATACCATTAGAGCTTAGCATATTCCAATTTATGGGACAAATAGAGACTATCATTCTGATTTGCAGGTTGCATTTTAATGAACTCAGCTAATTTATTTACACATTTGTATACTGCTGGGCCCATGCCTCTCTGAGTAAGTTGCATAGTTATAACTCAGGTGGTATGACTCAAAACCTAAAGTATCCATTATCTGTCCTACAAGGGATGATTGCAGATATTTCATATATGATGCAGCAGAGCTGAAGAAAGGAATTCAATGAGAAAATAAGAAGGGTGTTCAAAGAACACACTGTAGTGATGAGACTCAAATCAGGGAAAGAAGAATAGATTAAGACTAGCAAATGGAGCTGGAGAGATGGCTCAGTACTTAAGAGCACTCATTGGTCCTGAGTTCAATTTTCAGCAACTACGTGGTGTCTCATATCCATTATCTGTAATGTGATCCACTGCTCTACTGTGGTGTGTCTGGAGACAGCTACAATGTACTCACAAAAATAAAATATTTTTTTTTACAAAAAATGCTATTTTAACTAGGATGAAGAAAAATAATTTTCACTGTTCCATAGAGAATGTATGTACATACAATTAATATCATTAGGTATGGATCTGGAGCATTTAGATGCTGAGAAGACTATAGTTGTTCTTAGTGATTCGAATGTTTCCCCATCAACCTGTCTCATTGTTTCTGCAATTGATAATTTTATAAAGTTCATCTCTGAAATTTTAATATATTTTCTAGTGTCCTATGTACAAGGATTGTCAATAACTACTCTTAGAATTTGATGTGTTTACTTATCCTGGAGAGATAGAAACAGAAATTTCCCCACTCCAGAATGGACCAGAATGACAGCAGAATGAAACAATTCCCTTCCAGTAAAGTTTGGTGAAGCAATGCTTTTACTTCTAGTATTTTACATAGTTATAGGGCTTTGGCTACATAAATAAGCATGAGTGACTTACAAATAACTGATGAAGGACATGTTTCCTTGTGCCCAACAACTATTAAATGCTTCTAAATCTTGTGAAAGAGGAATATTCTATTTCACAGCCTCTGTCACACTCTCTTGAACTGACTCAACTGTTTGCTAGGCCTTGGCTATATCATGAGAGGTAATAACAATGGTTAGAATCTATTGAATTTTCTAGGTTCATAATCAGAGTTCCTGTAAATTCAATATAGCAATGTGCTATACTTAGTGGACATAATTTCACATATAAGTATGCTCATAGACATCATTTTATACATGCTTTTAATTGTCAAATTAATCTCAGATTAAGTTTCTTAGTAGTTATGAGTCAACACTGCAATCATGTGTTTATTTACTTTGTCCCTGATTTTGGAACACAAACCCTATGAGAGTAAAACCATGATCAAGAACATTCTTATTTTGAATATCTAATATAGTGTTTGTTCTCTAATATCTGGTACTGAATATTCAATAACTGTTCATTATTTAATGAATAATATGCAAATGAATAAATGAGGTACAGCAAAAATGTTAGTCTTGAATCCATTCATTCTAAAACAAGATGAAAACATTTGATTTTAGAAAAACCAATGAAATTAAGTTTTATTAATAGTAACTCATTTTTGCATGTGAAAATCTCAGACAAATGGCATTTACTGTCCATAATCATCAAAAGACAAAATTTATAAAAGTCATATTGGATGGACACTGTTTAAATTGATCAAGCTTTTCTTTATGGTTAAGTGATGATTAGAGTTTAGAAAAGAAATTTTGGGGAGTTTGTGGAGGGGTAACTGGGAAGTAGTATATCATTTGAAATGTAAATGAATGAAAGGATTAATAAAAAGGAAATGTAAATAAAGAAAAGGAAAAAAAGAAAAAGCCAAACAAACATTTCCTAAGTATATCAAAATGAACTCTAAAAGCATTCAACAATTTCAGTGTAATAAGGTGTCAATTTTAAATTTAGTTATGAATCAAATTTTACACATGACAATCATATGTAGGATATCATTTAAAATATAAACAAATGGAATAATTAATAAAAATTTAAATAATAAAAGAAAAGAAACATTTCCTAAGTATATCAGAATAAACTTTAAAAAGCATTCAACTATTTCAATGTAATAAGATTTCCTTTTTAAATTTACTTATAGATAAAATTTTAAGTATGACAATCATAGGAATGTAATAGATGAAATCTATAGAATATGAATTTGCCTCAAACTACTCTGACTTTAAGATATTAGCATGATAGTCTATATACTCTGATGCGTACACATTTTCTCTTCCCCCTACTTCTTTCACCTTGTTCTTCCCTTAATCCTGTGTTTTGTTTGTGATACTAGAGATAAATCCATGCCTTTTCCATGTCTGTAAATATGTAAACACTCAGAGAAATATACCCTTTAACCAAATATTTACTATCCTATAGAAATATTTTGAAAGGTTAATTATATGGCAAATACTATTATTTTCATTTTTAGTTATTATTTTAAATTTTTGACTCATTGTTTGAGATTTTCATGCAATGTATCCTGAACATATCCACACCACTGTGAACTCCTCCCTTATGTAATCTCTCCATCTTTTATTCTGTCCCATCAAAGGTTGAGAATATTTTCTTTCTTTTATTTTTCACTTTCTTTCTATTGTTTTTCTTTTCCTGGTGAATCTAACTTTTGCTGCCCTACTGTTTGTGGAAAGAGAGACTGACCTATTAGGGTGTTAACCTATCAGGAGTTCACATTATTTTTATTTATTTATTTATTTATTTATTTCACATTCCAGTTGATCTTCCCCTCTGCCTCCCCCATCATACACAGTCCCTTCCTCTATCCCTTTTCCTTTCTCCTTTGAGAGGGTAGAGATCTCCTCTAGGTATCATACTCCCTCACCCTGGTATATCATGCCTTTGCGGGGCTAGGCACATCTTCTGCCACTGAGGCCAAGCATGGCAGCCCTTCTAGGGGAATAGATACTAACAGCTCTATGGACAGGATAGCTAGGGTACCCACATGAAAACTGAGTTGCACATCTGCTACTTATGTGTGAGTGGGAACTAGCTACAGCATGTGTATACTCTTTGGTTTGTTATTCAGTCTCTGAGAGTCCCCAAGTGTCTGGGTTAGATGGCTATGTTGTTCTTCTCATGGAGTTCCAATGCCCTTCAGGTCTCCCAATTATTTATCCAACTCTTCTATAAGAGTCCCTGAGCTCCATCCAATGTTTGGCTGTGGGTCTTTGTATCTGTTTAAGTGAGGTGCTTCATGCAACCTCTCAGAGGACAATCATGCCAGGATCCCGCACATAAGCATAACAAAGTACCATTAATAGTGTCAAAAATTGGTGCTTGCCCATGGGATGGGTCTCAAGTTGGTTGGCCATTCCCTCAGTCTCTACACCCTAAAGAAAACTGACCCACCCTCTTTCAATGTCTATCAAATATAAATATTTACTCAATTAGTGGTAGAATTTAGTGTCCACCCTACACTTTCTATGCTAGGATCTTGTCTAGCAGGAACTGTCATAGGCCTAATGCATACTGGCAGAATCACTGTGTAGAAGTGTGCAGCTATAGCTTTATGTCTTAAAAGCACAGTTTAATGAATGCTATAAACCACTTCTGGTTTGTACAATCTTGACAACCTCCTTCCACTAAGATCAATGAGCACTGGTGTGTATGTGTGTGTCTGTGTGTGTGTGTGTGTCCGTGTGTATGTGTGTCTCTGTGTGTGTGAAGTGTGGTATGCATGTCCAAGGTGGGTCTCAACATTCCAAATAATTGTGTTCTTTGCATGCTCTACATTTTCTAGAGGGTCTTCTGTGATAATTACCTTCTTCTCCAAGCAAATAAAATGCTTATTTTATGATGACTGGGAGAAATTCTTCAGTGTACAAAATAGTAAATACTTAAAAATTATTTTCATATTTCCATTTAGCAAATTAATAGCATTAGCTTTTCCCTTAGCCTTCTGGCATATCTATCCATAGGATCTTGGCTTCTCTAATAGTTGCTGCTAGGAGCTCTATCTCATAGAGCATGTTTTAGATACAATCAGAATGTGGTTGGTTACTCCTATAATATTTGTACCACTACTGCACAAGTGGACATAATTTGTCAAGCCACTGGTTGTTGTTCATAGCTGGGTGAAACAGCAAATTTCTCTTTTCCCTCTTGTAACATGTATAACACCTCCCAGCACAGTGACAATTTGAAAATAGGAAGGTTCTACCTGAGCATTGTGGTGATTACTACATGTTCTATGACTCAAATATGTGGTGTAGTCTGCAATAGGGTCATACTTTCAAATCTGGAAAGTGGTTAAAGAGATTGATAGTCTTTGTTTTCTCAAATTTTCTGGATGTTAGCTTTAAATTTTTTATTAATATTATTATTTTATTGGATATTTTCTTTATTTATATTTCAAATGCTATCCCCTTCCTAGTTTTTCCCTCTCCTGGTAAGCCTATACAATCACTCCTTCTTCTGCTTCTATGAGTGTGTTTTTCCACCCACCCACCCACCCCCACCTCCCTGTCTTTTAATTCCCCTACACTATCCAACCTTCATAGGACCAAGACCTCTCCTCCCATTGATATCCTCGACTACATATTTGGCCAGAACCATGGGTCCCTCCATGTGTACTCCTTGGTTGTGTCTTAGTTCCTGGGATCTCTGAAGGGTCTGGTTAGTTGATATTGTTGTTCTTCCTATGGAGTTGCAAACACCTTCAGCTCCTTCAGTCCTTTCTCTAACTCCTCCACTGAGGACCCTGCACTCAGTCCAATGGTTGGCTATGAGCATTCACCTCTTTACTTGTAAGGCTCTGGCAGAGCCTCGCAGGAAACAGCCTTATCGGGTTCCATTCAGCAAGCACTTCTTGGCATACACAATAGTGTCTGGGTTTGACGGCTGCGTATGGAATGGATCCTCAGGTGGGGCAGTCTCTGAATGGCCTTTCCTAGAGTCTCTGCTCTAATTTTTGTCTCCATATTTGTTCCCATTTGTATTTTGTTCCCCCTTCTTTTTTCTTGATACTTTATTTGCATTTCAAATGTTTCCCCTTTTCCAGGTATCCCGTTAGTAACCCCCTATCTCCTCCCACTCCCCTTGACTCTAGGAGGGTATCCCCCCCAACCACTCTTGTCTTCCCTCCTTGGCATTCCCCTATACTGGGGCATCCAACACCCTCAGGCCCAAGGGCCTCTCCTCCCCCTGATGGCAAAGCACCCACACTTTTTTCCTCCTTCTTATTGAGCTTAATGTGGTCTGTGAATTGTATCTTGGGTATTCAGAGCTCATTACTGAGTACATACCATGTGTGTTCTTTTGTGATAAGGTTACCCTACTCAGGATGATATTTTCTAGTTCCATCCATTTGCCTAAGAATTTCATGAATTCATCATTTTTAATAGCTGAGTAGTACTTCATTTTGCAAATGTACCACATTTTCTGTATCTTTTCTGTTTAAGGACATCTGAGTTGTTTCCATCTTCTGACTATTATAAGGCTGCTGTGAACATAGTGAAGCATGTGTCTAAACTATATGTTGGAGAATCTTTTGAGTATATGCCCAAGAATAGTATAGCTGGGTCCTCAGGTAATATTATTTCCAGTTTTCTGAGAAACCACCAGACTGACTTCCAGAGCCGTTGTAACAGCTTGCAATCCCTCCAAAAATGGAGAAGTGTTCCTCTTTCTCTACATCCTTGCCAACAAAATAAGCCCTTTCAAAGGATAAGTGATAATATATAGTAGTATAAAGAGGTAATTAGGGATTAAATTGGAATGGCATATGTGTGGGCCAGTTGTATAGCTGGGTCTTCAGGGTCATCAGTTAATTCTTCTTTGGCTCTCTATTGTGGCTAGAACAATCGATTTCTTGATTTTCCTCCTCAAGAGATCAAGCTGAGAAAAAATGCAGAAGTACATATAAAGTATAAAGAAAATGTGAATGGAGTGAGTACATGTTTGAAAACTGCCCTTATACAGTATTCTATGGTTCTAACATTTTAGCCAGATGTTTTCGGAGGCCCATGGGATACTATATTTACTGGATTACTTACTTTGAAATGTTATCTCCTAACTTTTTTCTTTCTTATTCTTATCTAGCAATACTGATTCCTAAGATTTTATCCTATACTAACAGTGTCACACAATCTCATTAAAATACTACATTCTTATCTCCTTAACTTTCCATTTATTCCTTGTCAACAAGTGTATCTAGAATTTCAACTTTTCAAGAGACTAGGCATAACTATACATCTGCCTTGATTGACATTAGATACAATATAGCAAATTTGTCAGATGTTCCTTTTGTATGCTGATCTAATCTTAGTTGGCAGTTATCATCAGTTTTGTGACAAAATATCTTAAATTATCAATTTACAAGGAGGAAAGATGTATTATATTTCTCAGGTTTCAAGTATTTCCATTCATACATACTTTATACCACTGACTTTGGTCCTGTGGTAAGGAAGTACATATGTCTATGAGCTTAGTGGTTGATTCTGCCCATGTAACGGCTACTGGGGAATATAGAAAGAAATGAAGAAGACCTTGTTTCCAATATTTTCCACAAAGTTGTATACTTATTGATCTAACTTCTTTCATTTAGATTCCATCTACTGAACATCCCATGATCTAGCATTCAGGCTGGGACTAAGCTGTATATACCTGGTCTTGTTAACAATATTCAGAATCCCAATTTCAGCACATACCATTGCAGTAATATTTGTTGTGACTGGATGTATTCAGTCACCATGTAAAAATAAAGAATTATAACCTGAACATATTATAATCAAGAATAGAGGTAGAAGGAATTATACTTTGTATTTCTTCAAAAGTCAAAGAGAGAAGAGAGTTTGAATGGCCCAGATTTCTTCTACCAACTGAGAGTTTTACACTTGTAGCAGATAATTATGACAACAGTGAGAAGTCCTGCGGGCACTGTTAGTCTAAAATTGTTAAATAAGAATTGTTTGAAAATAAATATTTTATTTAACTAAGTTGACAAATATTCATATCCTATTTCCTTCAGAGTATTTATAGTTCCCATTAAATATTAAATTTTAAGTGATCCTAGGGCAGAACATTTAACAAACTTAAAAGAGTATATCTTTGTTGATTTGCATTTGTATAACCACGGCTTTCCCAAAATTTCAGAAAATAGAACCTTTTTTCAGGTGACCTACAGTTCTCTTCCAATACAAAGTGGAAAATTGGGTGTGTGATAAGATAAATAGTTCACGTATTATTTTCTTCATCTATGCTTTTGCCATGCTATGACTATTGAAGTAACACATAAAGATGAACCCATATTTCTCATATATCTCATTTAAAAGTAGATTATACTGTGTAAAATATTGATTGTCTCACAATTGTTTTTCTTTTTCTGTAATTTCTTCATCAGTTTTATTCTCACATCTTCAGTTCAGGTTTCTGAAAATACAAACAATAAAAATATTTAGTTAGATTTTTAAAGGCCTATATAAATTTATGCAATCCTAATCTTCTAGAAATATGGAGATTATCAGTAAACAGCAAATATTAGTAATTTGAAAATAAATGACTAGATATTACAGATTATACATTGGTAGTAAAATAAATCACTGCCCTCTTAAAATACATCATTTAAATAATAAAAAACATATTGTAGACAAGTTACACATACATACAATTACAATCATAAATACAAATATAGTGTGTTTATACAATACTCAAAACTATGTAACATACAAATAAAGATAGAGAGATGATAAGAAATGTTAGTATTCAAGCAATAGGCAAGAAAATAAATGGTGTGAAAAATTATAAGATCATAATTGCAGATCTCTTGATTATTATTACAGTGATTGACTGGAAAAAATCTCAATTTAATCCCATTAACTTGTCCTAAAATTGATGACCATTTCTTTGATGGTCAGTAATTACACACTAATTCCTATACTCAACCTATCTGTAACTGACATTCAGTAGAGTAAGGTAAAGTTCAATTAGCATTGCTATGAGTGAATACTTTCATATTTCAAACAAGCTATTTTCAAATCTTCAAGAATCTTAAGACACATCATGTGGTCTACTCAAAACAAAATATCACAGAAGAAGCATTGGGAATAAAGAGTTAGAAAATGTGAAGTGATCTAAAAAAGCCTTTTGGAAAGGACAAATATGTTGTGCCCATGGACTCATAACAGCTGTTATTAGCAGAATAAGACTTACACATGATCTACCCATCAATATTCATCATAGGAGAGATAGAACCTTTACCTCCTTTAGTAAATAACACCTCTGGCACATGCTTATATATATAACCAACATTAGAGGTAATATACCATAAATCAAAAAACAAAAAGATATAAAATTAGAAAGGTGACATTTTGAAAAGTATAACTCCCAGCAAGAGCTTAAGAAAGGAGAACATGATCAAAGTAAAACTTACATAGAATATAATAAATTCATGGAATAATAATAACAATCAATTCTAGATCTACACTTGAAGACTAGTGGCATTCTATGTTATTATTTAAATTGTTTAGAAATAATGTTCATTTTTAAAATTCCTGCTGAAATTGTGTATTTGTGTATCAATGGCATGCTGTTCCTTTCTTTGGCTAATCTGAAACATGTTCATCTCATTAATAGGAAGCAATTAAATGATTTTATCTTTTTCTTATGATAAGACATTACTGAAGTCAAATTAAAACAGTTTCTTTGATAAATAAGTACTTTATTTCTAATCCTTTAAGTACTTTTAATTAAAGTGAAAAAATCAATACATTACATATTGTCTTGGAACATAGGTAAATGTTATTGATTGTTATGCACTTCCAGAAGAAGTTCTCATTATTGGCCTTACAGACAGAACTTTATTAAAGTAATCATAAAAAATTATTTTATGAACATTATCAAATATTTCTATAAATATTTAAAAGAAAAAATGTTGATTATCTATATGTTTTTGACATTGGCTTCTTTTCTGTGATTCCCAATATTACTGCCATCACATCATTTTATAATTATAATAGTGACTGTATCATTTTTTAGTTCATTATAGCTTCCTAATGACTTTCAAACCCATTACCAAGTCTCTGAGTATCAGAATATTCAGGTCCCTTGATGTCTTAGTTTTTTTGTTTGTTTATTGTTTCTGATATGACAAAATGTTCTGACAAAAAGTTATAGGAAAGCAATTTTATCTCGCTTTTCACATTACATTTCAGCTTTGTAATGCAAACAAGATCTCCAAGAGTATTAGGGTTTAAATTACATTGCATCTAATGTCAATAAGAAATGAATCACTCTGCATCTGTTTCCATTGGCTGCTGGGTGTAGCCTTCTCAGAGTTATTCTAGGAACTTGTCTAAAAGCTTCACAGAGTATCATTGATAGTGTCACGAATTGGTTCATGCTCATTGAATGGGTCTCAATTTGGGTCAGTCATTGATTGGCAACTCCCTCAGTCTCTGCTCCATCTTTGTGCTGTACATCCGTAGGCAAGACTCATTTTGGGTCAAAAGCATTTTGGGTGCTTGCTGTCCTCATCCATCTATAGGGAATCATAGCTGATGTAAAAAGATGCAGATACTCACAACCAAACATCAGATGGAGCTCATGGAGTTTTGTGGGAGAGTTGGGGAAAGGATTGATGTACCCTAAAGTATAGGGACTCCCAGGGAATACCAACAGAGTCAACTAACCTGGACACTTAGGGGCCCCCAGAGACTGAACCACCAACAAAAGACTGAGCACGGGATGGACCTATGCCCCCAGAACACATGTAGAACTTTTGCAGCTTAGTCTTCATATAAGTCCTCTAACATGGAGTAGTGGCTATGGCTAAATCTGTGGTCTGCCTATGGATCCTGTTCCTCTATCTGGGATACTTTGTCTGGCCTCAGTGGGAGAGGATTGCCTGGTCCTGCAGTGACTTAATGTGCCAGGGTGCAGTGATACACAGGGTGGCCTCCCCCTTCTCAGAAAAGGAAGGAAGAGGGAAAGAGATGTGTGAAGGGGAATGGTGATGGCCAGGTGCCTGATGTTGTGATGTTAATTGAATAAATAAGTAATGGGAAAAAATGAAGTAAGTGATAGGTACATACCACCTACTCAGTTCTCTGTCTCCATTTATATAGTCTATGGTCTCAGTCTGGGAATGGCTTCATTCATTGTAGGTAGGTCTCCTGACTTTAATTAACATAATCAAGGTAGTCCACCACAGGATTATCCAGAGGCACAGGTAATTTTACAGTTTGTCAAGTTGAAAATTAACACTAGCCAACTTATTGTACTATCAGCCATATTTCACATTATTCTCTACATGACATATTTATTTTCCCTTCACAATCTTCATCTGGATTCTTAAACTTGATTCACTGATTGATAATCTATTAAACAGTCCACATATTCAGGAATCAAATTATAGACAACAGATTAAATAAAATAGTTAAATAGTAACAGAAATACAAAGGGTTGTTACTATTGTATTGGCCAGAGATCTCTAGAGTCACAGAAGTTATGGAAGGAATCCCTGTCTCTGCTTCTTAGTCTCCATATGTATGTATGCCTCTTTTTCTATCTGTCTGTGTATTGTAATGTCTTAGGCTTCACACCAGTCAATCTAACAATAGCTAAATGTGAACAGAAAGTCCAAGAATCAAGTAGTTGCTCAGTTCCCAAGGCTAAATGTCTCAGCTAATTTTATGTATATGTTTGAATCCTGAAGAATTAGGCTCCAAAGCCAGTGAAGAAATAAATGTGCTATCAACAGGAGGGCAACCAGGCAAAAAACAAACACTTCCTTCCTCTGGATCATTGTACAGACTTCTTTTAAAAGGTATGACCTATATTACAAATATGTCTTCCTGCCTCAAGACTTGTATTGAAAGCATCTGTTTTCCCACCTCCAAATCAGAATAAAGGACTGTGTCTTCTAGCTTTAGTATCCAGATCAAAGGTACATGTCTTTTAGCCTCAAGATCTGCCTCACAGATATGTGTCTTCTTACCTCAAAGGTCTGGACTTGAAGTGGATTTGTCCACTTCAAACCAGTCAGAAAATACCTCACAGGTGTGCTTTCCATTCCTAGACTATAATTCATTCAAGATACAGCCAAGCTGATAATGAAGAACTTTACTAATCCCAGGTATCATCAATACAGGGTAACAAGAACAATCACAAGTTGTACAAACAATGGGTAACTTTGTAACAGGTAACATTGATTCATTAGTACAGCTAAACCTTAGCATCAGAGATGTGATGTGGGAGAAAACTAGCTAACTCATAATGAGCAATCCATGGGAGAGAGATGAACTGACAGAGAAAAAAAATAGGTATAGGCAGAAGATGCCAATAAGTAGCTTATTTAAGATGTTCTGAATAACATGTGATCCCACAGTTAGGAACAGGGTGGCAACAGTGATGAATGAAAGCTGAGTGCCAATCTTCTGGAAATTAAACTTTAATATCTGAAAGCTGGAGGAAGAATAATATCCTTCAGCCAACATTCCTGTCTAAATCAAATAAATATTATGCTCTAGAATATACTTTGTACTTCAAAGGTATGAGAAGAAATCAGCCTACCAAACTGAGGATTTTTATTTACAAGGCTAATTATATGAAGAAATTCTATTGGAAAGAAAAGTGTGGTGGACTTACTTGAGGGTATAGATGATTGATAAATTATCAGGCGTCAAATTGGTTGTGTATGACAGAAAATTGGTAAGCAGAATATTGTGTGTCAATGTGTTTCCAACTCATCTTTTTTCTTTACTTGCCTCTTAGCATGTGTAGTTTATAATACGTCAACTTAGGCATCTAATGCATAACTCAACCTGTATTTTATTTAATTTAAAGTCCTCGTCTAATTTTCAAAATACCCTCTACTTTAAACTTAATGTTAAGTAAAAGAAATGTTAAAAATTGCTCCTGTGTTTGATCACATATGAACATTTCATTTACCTACTCTATGAGACCTCAATATAAACCATATTCTCTCATTACTGAGTTTTACCATGCAATTCAATCTACCGTTATCTTTTGTATTTATTGATGTATCAACTTTAAAAGTAATCATAAATATATTCATATCCCAACAGCCAAAAGTCAATCTGCTAATGTGTAAATCATAACATGCCACTCATACTAAATGCCATAACATTCATTTAATATGTATGCATGTTTTGCTTGAATCACCTGTATGTATATACATCATTTGAATGTAGTGTCCATGAAGGCCAGAAGAGACTGCTAACTATGTTAGAACTACAGTTAGGCATTGTCAATCATTATGTGGGTGCTGGAAACAAAACAGTCCTCTAAGAGAAGCACCACTCCTATTTGATTAATTCTCTTTTCTGTCCCCGTGATTTGAATATTAAATAGCCCAAAGTATCCCTAAGTATAAATAGCTTTGTCCCAGATAGTGGCAGTTTAAGGCAGTTAGAAAGCTGTACACATGGACTTGAGCTACTAGGGTTAGTCCTGTGATAGTTATATCCCAGTCCTGGATGTTAGTTATATTTCTGTTGCTGTGATAAAATACCTTGGCCAAAGCAATTCATAGTTGAAGGTGGTTATTTTAGTATGCTGTTCAATAATCTTGTGTCAAGCTTAGCAGTCAAGCGTGGCAGTAAGTGGCCAGAGAAGGAATTCAAGATTAACCACAAGCAAGAAGCTGAATGAGTGAAGTGTACAGAGTAGCCGCAAGGTTTAGAACTCTCAAAGCTACTCCCTAGTATCTACTACTTCCAGATTGGCTCCAGGATCTAAAGGATCTAAAGGTTCCATAACATCCACAAATAGTACCACTATGGGAGATGATGTGTTCACCATTAAAAATTGCATAGCAAATGAAAGAATTTATTATAGCAGCCATGAAAATGTTCTATGCATGCTTGTTAAAGTCATAACACATAAAATTCCCTAATAGTACTTACAATTATTTTTTATTTAACCTGGTATGCCTGTTTATTTATATTTTCTCTTTTAGAATTTTTTTTTCATACTTTATTTACATTTCAAATGTTTCCTCATTTCCAGATCTCCCCTTTGGCCCCATTTCCTCTCCCCTCCCCCTGCCACTATGAGTGGGTGGGTGGGTGGGAGAGTACTTTCAACTTTTGCAACTGTATATTAGTTGTTCCATTGACTCTGTCCAGTTGTTTAACTCTATTGACGTATTACCACTTTTGTTTTTCTAGAAAACTCACAGCTAAATTTGAGGATCTTTGTGTTGGTTAGTTGTTTTATCTCAGAGTTATTTATTCAGCTATATACAGTCCACTTTGAATGACTTTAAAAACAGTACCAAATAATTAGAGAAACACTGAGATTATTAGTGTTTTGAAGACAGGCTTACTCATTAACACTGCAACATTTTCTTGTATTTGATTTGGAAATTTTTTTCTCAACTAGGAATAATTTTTAGCAAAACTACTCTGTTTGACATAATGTACCCTAGGTCATGAAAAAAAATCAGGAGAAAAGAAATAAATATAGACTAAAAGTGAAGAAGGAGGGAAAATGTCAGCCAAATATAAAAGTAATATGATTGTGAGACACTTTTAAAATATTTAAGAATTTATTATCTAATCAAAATGGAAATTACAAAAAAGTTAAAAATATGGTCTTGTTATTTAGTATAACAGAATTTAAAAAGTTATATTCTTTAACTAGTTTTAAAAGGCCTATCTTTAAATACTTTAATTTTTTCAACACTCTGATTAATTTTTGTTTGTACCCAAAGAAAATCTTTTTAGATTAACTTTAAAGATCTCAAGACCTGTAATACAAGTCTTCCTTTGAACTTGATGAGTTCTTTTTGGACAATATGTCAGTGAGCAGACAGCAACTTTGAGGGAGATATTTTTAAACTGCAGAGTGCTTATTAGATGTCTGCATATTAATCAACATTAAAGCAACAGCAAAAAATCTCAGTTGTACTCATGTGTTCTGTAAGAAATAATGAAAAATACTACAATTAGACTCCAAAAAGCCAATTACTAGAGAGAGAGAGAGAGAGAGAGAGAGAGAGAGAGAGAGATTGATCAAAATAATATTTCAGGAAAGAGCCACAAAAGCAGAATCTATTATGGGAAAACTCTTTGGAAGAGAACCCATGACTGATAGAATTGTGGGGAATAATAATTATGGAAAGAAATTAAGGAAATCAGAATTTGTCTAGGACACGTAGGATAAGTTTCCAAAGCCAATACTTATAGAAATAGTGTAGAATACTCAATATTAGGAAAGTCTTTTAACTTTCTTTACATTTTATCTCTCACTGATGAATCATATATGCATTTGCTGAAACTTTGAGGAGACTGGCAATTTGAATGAATAGAAATATGTAGCAATGGGGAGGGAACAGGGGGAAGCACTAGAAAGTGTCCCAGATATTTAAGAGGTGAGAGCCTCCCAGAACCCAATGGAGATGACATAAGCCTACCTGCCCAACAGCAGGGAGAGAAAACCTGAAGAGACCACCTCCAGTAGATAGATATGGCTACCAATTGAGCGATGAGGCCACCCACTCATCTCAAAAAATTTAACCCAGAATTGTTCCTGTCTAAAGTAAAGACATGGACAAAAATGGAACAGATACTGAAGGAAAGGTCATCCAGAGACTACCCCATCTTGCCATCTTTTCCAACTGCAGACAGAAACATCTCCCAACACTATTGCTAATGCCAAGAAGTGCTTGCAGACAGAATCCTGGTGTGGCTGTTCTCTTGAGAAGCTCTGCCAGCCCCTGAGTAAGGCAGATTCAGATACTCACAGCCAATCACTGGACTGAGCTATGGGACCACAATGGAAGAGTTAGAGAAAGGACAGAAGGAACTGAAGGGGATTGCAACAACATAGTATCAGCTAACTGGATGATTCAAAGCTCATAGTAACTAAAGGGAGCAACCAAAGTATGTACAGGGCCATCCATGACTCCTGCTACATATGTAGCAAAGGACTGCATTGTCTGTCATCAGTGGCTGGGTAGTCACTTGTTCCGGTGGAGGCGTGATGCCTCAGCAAAAGGGCCATGCTAGTGGGGTAAGGTAGGCACGGGTAGGCAGCACCCTGTTAGGGGCAAAGGGCATAGAGAGGGGATGGGGAAGTTCATGGATGGGAGACTGGGAAAGAGAACAATATTTGAAATGTAAACAAATAAAATTATTTATAATAAAAGTAAGTGTATTTGAAGCTACATCTAGACCCAGTCAACAAAACTTTTGCTAATAACATCATTGTAGAATTGTTTGTGAGATGTTCAACATAGCTGAAATGGTCCAAGTCTCTTGATGGAAGAGATTTTATATACATATATACATACATACATACATACATACATACATGCATATATAATTTTTCTTTAAGCTCTACAAATGATATGCAGTATCAAACTGATATTACGGTTTTTTTTTTTTTCTCGAGTAGTTGTGAACACATGATCTGTTACAATTATCACTATGATAGACATATGGCACTATGTTTTACAGGAAAAACATATGGCCAGATTTTTGCCTTGAAATGGGAGGACAGTTTTGGGCTGGCAGTACCTTCAGGATTTTCTCAGCAGTGGAATGGTATTTTACCCTAACGTAATTTTTGTCTGTAACTGAGTAAGACAAGAGGATGAAGGAATGAGTGACAACACTGCCTTATAAAGGGAGCTAAAGGAAAGTTAAAGATTGCAAACACAGAAGCTCTTCTACAGTGATGCCACTGTGTTCTTTGTAACATGGATATAAATACATTGATTAGTGTGGATATGACCACTTAAATTCAACTTATTAACATGGTATAATTTTAATATGTCAGAAAATATTATTCTTTATCTGGCTTCAGTCCAACTATTACAATTCAAGATATAACCTTAGCACAAATGCTGCATGTAAATATATGACAGACCGACTAAAGCCTGAACACAGAAGTCAGACCTCTTTTATCTTAGTCATTGTGGAAAAATCTTATTGTTGGTTCCTACTTCAAATATCAATTTACTTGGAGGACATTCTAGTCCTATATAAGCTTATTTTCTATAAACAATCCCTGTTACCCCAACCTTATATGTGTTGGCTGCTACCTAGAATCTTGCATTCAAAACTCAGTTATAGAATCTGATTCTCTTAAACCCAACAGGAGGTACACAGTAATTCATATCAATAGAAACTCTCTCCTTTAATGAAAATACTCAATTACTTTCTTCCTAACTAACACTTATCAAGGAAAATAAACACAGTGAGATAAGGTTTCCTCTAGCCACAGGCAAGACATCAATGTGTGTGAAAGTCTAGGAGACCATGACAGAAGGATGACAGCAAAGCGGGCAATTTGCAATTACTAACTCTTTGAATTTATTTTATGAATTGATATTCACTTGTATCAGTATAATAAACTTATAGTTTGTTTCTATCTATTTTATGGGACTAAAATTGTTGGATTCCTTTAACAGTTAAATTGCCTGTTATAGTGTACTTTAGTTTCTAATACCCTTTTATCATATGAGGCAACTTCAGTTACTTTTAGCTATCCAATCTATTTTCTATACATAAAACTTTCTAACAGCTTCATTATGTGCATTTATGTTGTTAAGTCCTTATGCCTTCCTGTAAGTCTCCGCCAATCCACCTTTGGTGTCAAATTGAATCAGGTCTGGATCTTTCTAAACCTTGTCTATCTCATCTGCTGTGAAATTCTTTCCAAATTTGTAATTGCACATGGCTTGGAGCCACTTGGAAAGTACCTAATATGTTTTAATTGTGTATTAAGTAAGAACAGTAGTTTTATCTCTGCTCTCTTTCCCATATCTACCCTGAACACTTCCTTTCATAAGCAAAAATGCCTATAGAATATGGGGTTAACTAGCACCCACTGAAAATAATAATACTGATTATGGAAAATTGTCTGTTGACTGCATAATCTTACCAACAGAAAAACACAGCTCTCAGAACATACATTTCTTAGTCACATATTACTTGACTCTTGAACTCTGGATATGGCACTAGCTTTATTAGCATCCATAAATCAGGCAAATATCTGAACATGTAGACAAATATTGTGCTTGCTCTCAGAATTTCAAATTCACTCGATTCCTAATAAGGAAGGAGAATGTTAGTCATTGCATTGCTACTGGGACTTTTAATTTTTCATGTTAAATAATGTACATAAATAATACACAGCTTGTCCTCTACTTTAGCTATCATCATAAATCTGAAATAAAAAATTCTCATGTATCTTTTGCTATGTGACATCTTTTGAGTAAGTTTGCTTTGGATGATTCTGCAGTTTCCAGCAGGTGATTTTTCAACCTTCAATCAGACTTAGTTTATAAAATAATACATTCCAACTAGTGCCAGAACTCCAAAACCCTCTGTATTATTTTCCTTCTCAATTTCTGTAGAAAACACTTACTTTAGGTAAACAGTATCACATGGAAAAATTTGGCCAACAAGTGAGGTTGGAGGCCATTTTAACAGTCAATTTAAGAAGACAAAATGTGAATATCTTCCTGTCATTTCAACAACTGTAGGGCCCAGCAGCCTTGTTGGAGCAGATGAAGAATACTCTACAATCCTGGAGCATTTGATCTTTAAGGTATTCTGTGAAATGCTGCCTACATACCAATATAACTACAATCAAATTCATAACAGTCTCACAGTTGAAAATTGTGAGAAACACTTTTCCATATATTAAAATTTTTTTAGCATTTCATTAGCATTACTTTATCTGATTAAAATGTAATACCTATTTATTGCACATATTTCCTAAATTAATATTAAAGTGCAAAAAAAAAGCAAAGAAGATGAAGAATTCACAAATTTAGCACATAACTCATGGGTTTTGTGCTTATAAATGTACTAATAACCATGAATAACCATGTATATTCATATTCAAATATATCTATACACAAATATGGAAATCATTCAGAGAATTCACTACTTAGATTAACATCTGGTCTATGAAAAAGAAAAACAGATAATTCACCTGTATGTTTATCTTGTAGCTCTGTTGGATTTCATTGGAAATTATTAAAATCAAAGAACTTAATTGGTGGATAAAAGCCCATTATTTTAGCATTTTTTACTGCTGCTGTGTCTATATTATTAATTTACTTATTTATTTTAAATCATTTTGTCCAGCATAGCAGGCCAAGAGTCAATTTTTTACCAAATTGCTGCAAGGACAACAATGTGTTTATCATCTCCCAAATTGTTAGTCATACATTACTTGTCCCATGAATATCTGTTACTTTACATAACACATATTTGTATGAAAGCAACATTTTAGTATTGCAGAGATTTGAGCATGCTATGTGCCATTGTACACATATGTTTAAAGGACCTTCTTTAAGAAATGTAGTGCAATGATATAAAAACAAAACTGCATGACTCCTAAGACCTAGGGAAATTTTGCAAAGGAGACTCTATATGCTTAGGGTTTGTTAGTTACCTGGTAAAATTTGTCCTACAATTTTTCACAATGATTGTACAAGCATATAATATTTTTTCTTGAAACAGTTTTCCCTGAAATATATTCCCTCTGTCTTAGTGTTTTCTATATATCTAGACTATTCTATTGGATAGTATTGTTTATGTATGCATACATTGTACTGCATACAAAATTTTCTTTGATAGTCCTTGTGATATCTTCTAGGAATTGCATATTTTCATATATCTGTTCACTACTGTGTATTTTCTCAGGCTTGTAAAGTGTACATGAATAGAGTTTTAAAAATGATATTTCAATATGCAAGGTATTTTGATATTTATTACCCAAATATTCATCCCACATAAATGGCTGTGGGGAGCCGCCTGAGTCACACCCACATTCGCCATTACAAGATGGCGCCTACATTCGGCCGAGGACAAGTTGTAAACAGGCTAGTGCACATGCACCTGGTAATTTTCCACCTCAGAGTCTCAGCCTCTCTCGTGGCGGCATCTGGCCTGGTGTGCGGGAGCCAATGGGGAAGCTCCATGTCCCAGGCAAGCGCTGTGACCTATATAAGGGACGGGTGTTCTATTGTTCAGGGTCTCCACTCGTGGCAAGCTTATGCTCTCCCTCTCAAGATGCATTAAAGCTTTACTGCAGAAGGATCCTATGTGTGCCGCATCGTTCTTGCTGGCGAGACGGTAGCGCGGGACAAATGGCTTGTAAGCTTGTAGTACGTCAGGCCAGAACTGTGTGTCCACTTGTTTTCTGCATCACAAGAATACATTGCTACCATTTGAAGGGGATGTCTCACCACATGCTTTCTCCCTAAGTTTTCTGTCCATGGAGAAGTAGTCATTTGATTATTTATTTTCAATTTCTTAGAGAAGTAATGCCTGGTTGAAATATTTATTTGCACCTTTATACCTGTATGTTCTCGTCTATGTATTATTTTTATCAACAGTGGGAAAATATTCAGGGTAAAACTGCACAAAATGAGTACAAGATTTTTCACTTAATAATGAAGTGTAATCTCTATATAGCATGTGCATTGCATTAGATAAGACATTTGGACATTATATATATTTATATAGGATAATGTTCAAGATTAAATGGAAATATGATGGAATTTTATGTAAACATTTTAGCAGTCATGGGTTTGTGTGTGAAATGGAGTTCTGGTGGCAGTCATTTGAAAATAAATAAAGTAACCAGAATAGAGCTAGCTATATATCTATAAGTATATAAACATATACATATACAATACACATATACATATATATATAAAATTCTGGTCACTTAAAATTGCCCTGATTTCTATAAAGCTAAGAAAATAATCAATAGGGTGATGCTTATCTAATAAAAATCCCTGTACCATGCACAAAATACTTTGTCCTTTGAAATGAAGATCACCATTCTAGTGGAAGTTGCCCTTTCATTATATTTAGGTCTAATGAAAAAAATGGACAGCAGTCTAGAAATATGGAAATAGAACAGGATACATACAAGTAATATAATCTTGACTAAAGACTGAACCTTGTTTGGCATATCCTAGGACTTGACTATTCTGTGAGCTATTCCTTTTCTACCTACTTCCATGCTCCACAGCCAAGCAGACAGAAGAGGCTCTCTGTAATGAAGGTTTTTGTTTCTTCATCCAGTTTTGTGTCAAACCATCCTCTAACATAACAAATTAGCTTTGAAATAATTATATATTCTTTGGGTAGTAGCAATCTGCCTGCCTCTGTCTCTTAAGTGCTATAAATACAGGTGTGCATTACTACTCCCCTGTTGTGTGCTACAATGAGAGTATTGAACACTATGTAATGCAAGTTAGGCATGATTTTTTTCTCATGTCCAAGATTTGTACCAGATTGTGGTGAAAGGTCATAACATTTTCTCTTTTAGGTATTCAAATATCCTTTAATTTAGTTGGGAAAGCATATTTAGGTTCTGATTTGCTGTTTAACAAACAAAGGTTTTAAAAATCAAGTATTTTCATCAAAATACAAACCCTATGTGCTATTTCTGCACTATTATAATGTTCAATTTTTAATGACTTAGTTAGCATCTTTTTGTGTTTTGGATGGGTGCACAGTATGTAGCAAAGGTGTAGACAATTTATTTGTCTCCTTCCCCTGTTTGAGATAAATATCAGCTTAGATCAATAGTTTTGGATTTGGGTATCTTTAACTTCTGAGTCATCTCAGCAGCACAGGAATAACTTGCTTCCTTTTTATCTACCTATCTTTCCTTCTTTCCTTCCTTCCTTCCTTCCTTCCTCCTTGCTTCTTTTCTTCCTTCATTTCATTTCTTTTTTCCTTTTTATTCTTCTTCTTTCTTTGTCTTTTAAAAATACTTGCAGAACAAATGGAAAACAGAATATACATCCTTTTATATTAGAGGTAGTTGAAAGTATAGTTTAGACAAGTCTGTAAATACAACAGTGTTTCAAGAGCCTTTAGACCAGTAGTTATAAACCTTCGTAAAGCTGCAACACTTTAATACAGTTCTGCATTCTGTGGTGACCCATAAACATAAAATTATATGTTGCTATGTATTATCTTATATTCAATCCCTAGTACCTAGGGATTCTAGTATGCAATCCCTGTGGGACTCACGACTTACAGGTTTAAAATTGCTGCTCTAGACAAAGAACTATAATCAACTTTTGACTGCTAAAAGAAAGAAAATTATCTTATCCCATCGATGAACCCATTAAATGGCTGTTTAGTGCAGTGTTCAGAATTGAAAGCATTGTCATATCAAGAACAAAACCTGACTCTTTGTATATATTTGTTGTATTTGTATATATTTTCACATAAATACATATACCATATATACCTATGCATGTTTGTGAATTAATAATAATAATTAATAATAATAGACTATAAACTTGAGTATAAACTTGAGAGTGAAGGGTCACAGGAAGGGTTTGAAGAAGAGGTTTGGGAGGAAATTGAGGAAGAAAAGAGATAAGAAACTGTGATGTAATTATATTTCAATTAGAGTATTAAGATAAATTAGGAAAAAGGGATGAAGATATACATATATGTATAATATATACAATTTTAATAAATTAATAGCATGAAAGTAATATATTTAACTTGTTCATTTTTTAAAGCTTACTATTTGCCTGTTAGTGTGTGTACTTTAATACTACACAGGAGTAAGTTTGTTTTGAAAAAAAATGTTTTCATATAATATATTGTGATCACAGTTCCATTCCCTTAGCTCCTACAAGATCCTCTTCACCTTCTCACCTATTCATCCTATGGTTTCCCTTTCTCTTTCCCTTTAGAAATAAAACAAGCATGCAAAAAAAAAGAAATTTTAAAAAACAATTAGAAAATGTCATACACACACACACACACACTAAACTCACACAAAAAAATACAACATTAGAAACAGTAAGGTGCAAACAAAAGAGAAGCAAGACAAAAAAGTCCAGGCAAAGAAATATGAGACATGACTTCTGCAAATATACAAATGAATTTGTTTCTTATTAGCTATCTACTTCTGGGCATAGGTCCTACTCATAAATAAATTTATCAAAAATAATTTCAAATAAGAGTTACCTAGATTTAAAATTTACTAAATTTGATTAACATCTGTGATAATATGGTTTAGAAATCCATCTGACAATTATTTTGTGCATGTGTTTATTCAGTTTAATCTCAAATTTCCTAGTATTCATTTGGAGTTGGTTCTCATTAAATTATCATTCACCTTTATACCCCTGACAATATTTACTATTGTAGTCTAGGTTTGTATTCCTGCACAAAACATCATGAACAAGAAGCAATTTGTAGAGGAAAGGGTTTATTCAGCTTACACTTCCACATTGCAGTTCATCACCAAAAGGAGTCAGGACAGGAACTCACACTGGGCAGGAACTTGGAGGCTAGAGCTCATGCAGAGGCCATGGAGGGATGCTGCTTACTGGATTGCTTTCCCTGGCTTCTCAGCTTGCTTTCTTATTGAACCCAGGAAAACCAGCACAGGAACGGCACCACCCGTAATGGGCCCTCCCACCCTTGATTACTAATTGATAAAATGTCTTACTCCTGGATCTCATGGAGACAATTCCTCAAGGGAGGGTCCCTTCTCTGTGATAATTCCAACTTGTATCAAGTTGACACACAAAAAACAGGCAGTACATTTACCAAATATCAAATCCTGTTTTCATTATTGATTTTACATTATAGGATAATATCACCTAATAATATATATTATATATAGCTTATTTATAACATTTAATCATATACATATACACATACATGTGTGTTTAGATTCATATGTATCATATAATAACAAATAATAGCTTAAATGCTTCTCCTTTTAACCATATATGATTGTAGTCCTCACATGCTTCAAGGAAATTTCTCTTTGCCACATAAGAAGACCAATACAATATAACATAATCAATCAATATGCAGAACTATGAAGTCTAGTATCAATGTATAAGTTATAAAACACTCTCAAGTGGAAATTTCTACTTTCTTTGGAGATTGAGTTGATTCATGTGATGTAGTTTCTGAAACTAGCTTATGCAAGGATCTTTTTGATGAAACAGTAAGTGGGAAGATGTTTTGCTAAGAACAGGCATGTGGTGTTTTTCTGGATACAGCCTGGAAAAGGCTTATGTGAAGTTTTACTAGAGTGAATGCTTGAGAGAACATGTGATGTTTGCGAAAGATATAAATATAGTTCAGCAAAGAGTGGACAATGCTTCATGAAATTGGTATGCTTTGCCCTTATATGCTGATCTTCACTGAAGAGGCTAGGTGATATTGGTACGCCTTATCATTCTTTGTTGGTTATAATTTGTTGTGACTTCATAGAGAGAAACACACAAAAATATGTTTGGTGGTGTTCCATCTGGCTCTGGCTGATTGGCAGAGCTGAGCCACAGGGTTTCTTCTCAACTGACCTGTATTGACTAATTTGCAAATGGTATTTGTGAGTGGATCAAGTTGCCACTGCTAATTCATGTGAAATAAAATGCTGATATCCTGACATTGGAGATTGGATTTGCTTCAAAGAACTATTTCTAAACAGGTCCATATCCTCCTTTGCTCTAGTAACTTTCCTTTCCACTACCTCTGCTGGGTGGTGGGCTAGAAAAGATGTTAAAGCCTTTAACCCTTAACAAAGTAGGTTTTGAAAAATCTAAGTCTACAACACTCCTTTACCTAAGGCACAGAGAAGAAAAGAAGAGGGATAGAAAATCTGTAAGAGAGAGGGGATAAGAGATTTTTATGTGAGAGTGTCCACCAGGAAGATCAGAAGCTCTATCCATAAAATCTCACCACCATGACTACCCAATCATAAATTGAACAAGAGTGAATCCAGTGAACATGCCAGAATGAATGGGGAAAGTCCATGATGTCTTCATCAGGGAAGAACACACCAATTGCTTGTCCAGTGTCAAACCATTTATGCAACTATCAAATAGTTAATAGCAAATTTCAGAGCACTAAGGAGTACTTAGATATTTGGGTAAGAGTGTAAGTTGGAAATAAAATATTGAAGGAATGAAGAAAATGGGAAATAGACTAAAGGAATAAAAGAGAAGAAAAGGGAAGTCTGAATAAAACATCTAAAAGTGATCTGAAGCCTGAAATTGGGGAAGTGAAAATTAATCAGATTCCATTTTCAGGTCAAGATTACACTTGGAGATACTTATCATTTGGAAAGAGCTCATTTCTCCTTCTCATTTCAGAGGATTCCTGCTGCCATCTTTTATCATTTCAGTTTTACAAAGCAAGGAGCTAACAATTGCCACAGCTGCTTTAGTGCAGCCTGTTTTATGCCATTGGTCTTATGCATGGGTAATAGGCAGGCCACAGATGAGTTCTCTGTTTCTTTCTGGTGCTGCTATTAAAACAAGAATGGCTTGTTCATCTTGTTAAACAGGCTTTGACTAGTCACAAAGATTAAAGCTATTCTTGGTGACCACTCTTTCTCAGGTAACTAGAGGCAGAGGGTGATTCTGTCAAACTGTCAGCCACAATTTCACATGGTGGTCCAGCAGAAAAGTTCTCTTTCTGAAGAATAACAAAGCAGTATTTTTAAATCACTGATTGCCTCTTTGAACCTTAACGTTTTACCTGACCTGTGTTTTCAGCAGAAAACTTTCACCAGTTTGTATAATAACAACTTCCTGTCTTTTAACAGAATGGTAAAGAAACATTTAATGGCATTTGGACATTAATCTGTGTTAAGCACTGAAGAAATTATTTGAAATAGAAGATTACAGCCATATTAATACCTTTCTCTTGCACTTTGAACAATAAATGCCAAGAGGCTTTTTCCCCCTTCATGATTAACTGCATTTTAGAAAGTGCTGCCATTTACCACATGCAAATTTCCTGCCTTGCAGATCAGATGTGAGTATGAACACTGGGTGGTTGGCTTTAGTGAATAGAGTTAGAAAGTACTAATTATAAGACTTATATACCACAATCATACTTGATTCGTGAAACTCCCTTAACACAAGATAAGCGTTCCCTGGGATGCAAATCTAAGCAGGAACAATGGGATCTTGCCTTTTGTCCATAGCTTTCTCCGGCTATGGGACTACAAGCAACAAGCCAGAAGTCTTTGAATGTACAAGTTAAAAATACTTACTTGTTACAGTCCTACAAAAGTGTTAATTTGAATTGAGCTATTCTGTGTATCTCACATTTAAATGGTTTTTTAATTTAATATTATATTGTGACAACATTGTGGGATACTGAGAATGAACAACTAGGACTGTAATATTTTTACAGTTCATATGTAAATTTATCTCAATCCTTTAAAAGAAGCCATGATATAAAGAAAAATATATTACATTATAATCAATCATATATATGCTGAAAATTAAATACTTCTTAATATAACATAAGATGAAAATGTCAAGTATTTTTATTAGAATCCTAATAACTTTGGCTAATTTTTTTTCAGTTAGGATATAAAATGTGGCATAGTTAATTTTAAAAATGTTGTAATAGTAACTAAGTCATTTATTTTTATTCCAAACAATAAACAAAACAAAAATACCAATTAAAGGTAATACTTTCAATAAAAAATTGTAAATGTGACTAGAATGCAACAGGAAATAAAAAATATTTTATTTCTGGAGAATAAAGGCATACATTTTTTATATTCTAAAAAATTTAAACAAGGATATAGAACTGTGGATGAATATTTCCACAAAATGTAAGCTCTGAATATGGACACCTGCCAAATAGGCATGTAAAAGCAATTAGAAAGGAATCTGAGCAGTCGGTCAAACCAAACACAGGATTCAAAGATATCACAAATTGCATAAAAATTAACATATATATGCAGATAATTTTTAGTGAGTTCCAAACAAAAATTGCTCAATATAACATTTAAGCACAATCATATATTTCTTTGTACAAACAGAATACCCACATATGCATATGTATGTATATGTGTTGATACCAAATTTTCTTTTCAACTTTTTTTTTTTTTTTTTTTTTTTTTTGAGAATCTGCAGCTACGCAATTCTTTTAGTGCTAACCAAGGACATAAAGGTACAATATGCCACCAGACTACTACATAGTCGTAATGGAAATAATGCTAAAGCAAATATTTTTTTCTTAAAGATGGTCAACAGTTCATTTGCAAGAATATGTCACAAAAATAACATTTTTTGGAAAGACATAGGTATAGTAAACAAGATATATGGTGACGAAAATATGTCAATGATGCATCCATCTATTCTGTAGATATTAAGCTGTATTTCAGTTATATAAACATCATACTGAGTTTCAGAAACAAAGGCATAATCAAATTTGTAGTACAAATGATTAAGTACTGAATATACTACAACCATGGAATTCAAAGTCTCATGCATTTATACAAATAATTATTTATATATTCTCAATACTTGTTTGTTTGCTGGACAATAAGACTTACAGAAGCTAAATAAGTTTTATGTGATGAACATCTAAACTATTTCAAGACAGTGTATGAGAGTTAAGACAGTATTTATAATTCTAAGCACAAATGTTAGAAAATAGATATTCTGGGTAAACATATTAGAATCAAAACTTTGAGTTTAAAAGAATAAATTTAAGAACCTTTGGTTACTATGAAAACAATAAACTCTACTTACAAGATGGTTATATAATTTCAATATTACAGAAAGGTCAACTTCAGTGTTCAAAATGTCAGTTATTGCTCACTAAGGGGCTAGTACCCTTAAACAACAAGCTATCTCAGGATACTGGCAAATTTCCTCTGGTTATCTATGGAACGTTACACCTATTTCTAGTGAATAATTAATGCCAAGTATCTTCAGTTTTGCAGAAGTTGAGTGTAAAAGTTCAAGGCTCTTCCCATCTGATCTACAGTTAGAAGATGGTGGAAGACAAAGGAAGTCACTTCCAGGTCACATAAAAAGGAGGTGCAAGCATAGATCTGTCTTTGTTCATTGAATCTCCAAGCTGGCTTTTCACAGAATCATTGTGTTATAACTAACCTGCAGACCTTTCATGCTTTAAGCATGCAAAAATATGAGAAATAATGCAAAAACTACTGTCACTGTATTTTCCAAGGCATAGAGTACTGTATTTCTAACTGACCTGGCATTTCCAGTTGTAGAACACATTTCTTTGCAATTTAGAATAAGTGCAGAAACATTTATTTTCTACATAGTAAGATTAACATAATCTGAGGATGGAAGAAAATTTACAACAATAAGCTTTTACTCAACAGTACAGATTATATATCAAGTTTTGCATTCATTATTTATTCTTACCACTCTATACTTCAACAAAGGGGAAAGGATCACTTAAAGAACTTTATTTTGGCAAAGTATCTATGAATCCAGTTGGTGAATTGAAAAGAGTTAAGGCTCTATGTTACTAAGTATAATATTTATTAAAACAGATGTTCTTTATTACAGAATATAGGAAAACTCAGAGCACAAATGCTAATAGTTGTATTTTACTGGGTTTATGTGATATGTATGTGATAAAAAGACACTACTATATTGAAGTTGTAAATGTAAAAGTTGGATCCAGATATACTTTTGTACTTTATCTCACTTGTAGTTAAGCTCTACTTGGCCAGTTATATGAAATGAAGAAGTTTGGAATATGCCAAAGACAAACTCAAATATAATGAAGAATATATATATATACATATGAATATAATGAAGAGCTACTCTCTTTCATTTTTCATAATATGAATAATTAATGAATGCCTGAAACTTCAGATATGAGATTATTTCATCCATAATAATATATAATATTCCTTGACTATTTAGAAAATATGAGTGTATAAAATATTCCCTCATACAGTGTATACAAGTAATATAACAAATTCCCATATTTTTCCTGCTTGCTGTCATTGTTATTATATTTGTTGTGTATCAAAAATAAATATTTTACATTAAATTAAGGTCATATTTGACATAGTATCATATAAAACTGTATTTTCTTATGTTTGAATTTCTTTTTTTTTTAGATTATTACTTTTTATTATTTTATTTACATTCTAAAAGTTGCTCCCTTTCCCAGTCTCCCCTCCCCTGAGTTCTTCACTCCCTCCTCCCCTCTCACCTCTAATAGGGTGCTCCCTCACCTGCCTACCTACCTCCACCTCACTACCAGCCTCTAGCATTCATCTTCCCTGGGAAATCAAGTTTCCACAGGATTAAGCAGATACTCTCCACTGGGCCATAAAAGGCAGTCCTCTGTTACACATGTGCTCAGAGCCACAAACCACCCCAGGTATAATCCTTGGATTTTGACTTAGTCTCTGAGATATCTGAGGGGTCTGGGTTAGTTGATACTGTTGTTCTTCCTGTGGTTCCTTCAGTCCTTCCTCTAACTCTTCCTTATTGGTACCCGACCTCAATCCAATGGTTGGCTGTAAATACCTGCATTTGTCTCAGTCAGTTGCTGGCAGAGTCTCTCAGAGGACAGCCATTCATAGATCTTGTCTGCATGTACCATATAGCCTCAGCAATAATGTCAGGGTTTGGAGCCTGCAAATGGGATGGATTCCAAGTTGGACTGGTCACTGGATTGCCTTTCCTTTAGGCTATGCTCCATTTTTGTCCCTGTATTTCCTTTAGACAAGAACAATTTTGGGTTAACGGTTTTGAAGATGGGTGGTTGATCCCCTGCCTCCACTAGGGGCCATCACCCCACTTGTGGGCATTTTGTATAATGTCATTCCCATTGAGTCCTGGTAGCCTCTTACAACCCAGATATTTGGTACTTTCTGGAGGTTCCCATTGCCTTCTAAGCCCCACTGCTGCCTGTTTCAATTCATTCTCCTGGCACTCTGGGGGTCCCTCCTATCTATCCCAATACCTGATCCTTCCCTCCTTTTCCCCTCTCCACCTCCTCTCTCCCACCCAGGTTCCTCCCTCCATCTGCCTCGCATGATTACTAGTTCCCCTTCTTAGTGGGTTTTAGATAGCCATACTTGGGGCCTCATATGGCCTGTGAGTTGTATCATGGGTATTCTGAAATTTGCGACTAGTATCCTCTTATCAGTGAGTGTATATCATGCATGTACTTTGGGGCCTGGGTTATCTCGTTCAGGATGATATTTTCTAGTTTAATCCATTTTCCTGAAAAATTCATGTTTCCTCATTTCTAATAGTTATATGGTATTCCATCGAGTAAATGAACCACACTTTCTGTATCTATTCTTTAGTTGAGAGACATTTAAATTGTTTCCAGTTTCTGACTGTTACAAATATGTACGCAGTGATCTGTGACAAGCAGTCTGGCACCCGGTTGAGCACAGGCTTAAAATTGTGGGAGACCCCACAGAATCCACAAGGGACCAGAAACACTATGCCAAGGCTCCAAGGAGGCTTTTGGCTCCAGTTATGGTCACATACCACCCCCTCAGGTAGAGGCGTGGCCACACAGCCCAAAGCCATCCCTATGTTAATGAGATACCTGTAGTTTTAGCCATGCCCCTTCCCAATTACTATATCTGCCACCCCTCTAAGAGAGGGGCGGAGGTACAATTCCATCCATGCCATTCTCCAAATGATGAAAATAAATGTTTTAGAGTTATGGACTGTCTCTTCATCTGGACCCGCCTTGGGAAGAGAGGGATCTGGCCCTCGATTAAGAAGCCAGAGTCTAATCTCTCGCAGATCCCAAGGCTCCCAGATGGTACCCATTCACCCAAGTCTAAGCAGTTAGCCCAGAAAGCTGCCAAGACCTGCACTCCAGCTAGCCCATCTGTGGCACCCTGTAGTGACTGCAGTGCCCTGGGCTAGAGAAACCATGGATATGACTGCAGTACATTCCCCGGGAATGGCCCTCTCCCCTACCCAAATGCAGGGCCAGAAAAAGGCTTCCAGAGCCTTCACCTGCCCGATGGACTGTGTGGGAAGATGCACAACCACTTTCCTAGTGTCTGCTGTCTCACCCAGAGCCGCAGGGCCCCTGGACAGACATGTGGGGCTAAGTTCCACTGCACCAGGTTTGGCTCCAACACAAATAAGGCTGCTATGAACAAACTGAGCATGTGTTCTTGTATATGGTGAAGCATCTTTGGGGTATATGCCCAGGAGTGGTAGAGCTATTTTCAATTTTCTGAGGAACAGCCAGATTGATTTCTAGAGTGGTTGTACCAGTTTGCAATCCCACCAGCAATGGAGGAGTGTCTCTCTTTCTCCACATCCTTCCCTGCATGTACTGTAGTACAAAGCTCAAGTCCAAGTGGATCAAGGATCTCCACATAAAACCAGATATACTGAATCTAATAGAAGAGAAAGTGGGGAAGAGTCTTTTTCTTTTTCTTCTTTTTCTTTTTCTTTTTCTTTTATACATTCCATATTTTATTCCTTTCCTGGTCCACCCTCAACCTATTCCACATCCCATACCTTCTTCCTGCCTCCCTTGTCTCCATGAGGATGTCCCCACCCCCACCAAACCCACCAGACCTATAAACTCCCTGGGAATTCCAGTCTCTTGAGGGTTAGTTGCATCTTATCTGACTGAACCCAGATCCAGCAGTTCTCGTCTGTATATGTGTTAGAGGCCTCATATCAGCTGGTCTATGCTGCTTAGTTGGTGATCCAGTGTCTGAAAGGTCTTGGAGGTCCAGGTTAATAGAGATTGCTGGTCTTGCTACAGGGCCACCTCCTCCTCCGATTCTTCCAGCCTTCCCCTAATTCAACTACAGGGCTTGTACATTGGTTGGGTGCAAATATATGCATCTGACAATTTCATCTACCTGATGGGTCTTTTAGGAGAGCAGTCATGATAGGTCCATTCTTTGTGAGCATTCCATAGCCTCAGTAATAGTGTCAGGCCATGGGACCTCCCATTGAGCTGGATTCCATTTTGGGCCTGTCACTGGACCTTCTTTTCCTCAGGATACTCTCCATTTCCATCCCTGAAGTTTGTGCAGACAGGAACAATTATGGGTCAGAGTTTTGACTGTGGGATGTTAATCCCATCCCTCACTTGATGCCCTGTCTTTCTGCTAGAGGTAGGCCCTACAAGTTCCCTCTCCTCATTGTAGAGCATTTCATCTAAGTTCCCTCCCTTTGAGTCCTGAGAGTGTCTCACCTCCCAGGTCTCTGGTACATTCTGGAGGGTAACCCCCAGCCTCCTACCTCCCAAGGTTGCCTGTTTCCATTCTTTCTGCTGTCCCTCAGGGCTTCAGTCTTTTCCCCCACTACCAGATCAAGTTCTCAAATACCAGATGATGTTCCCCCCTCTCTCTCTCGTGTTCTCTTTCCCTCCCAGGATTCTCCCTCCTTACCACCTTGAGGTTTCTTTCTTCTCCCTCCTAGGTGGGACTGAGGAGTCCTTACTTGGGCTTTTCAGCTTCATGACCTTTTTGAGTTCTGTGGACTGTATCTTGGGATTTCTGCCCTTTTGGGGGGGGGGCTAATATCCACTTATTAGTGAGTATATACCTTGCATGTCCTGTTGGGTCTGAGTTACCTCACTCAGAATGATATTTTCTAGTTCCATCCATTTGCCTGCAAAACTCAGGATGTCCTCGTTCTTAATAGCTGAGTAGTAGTATTTCACTGTGTAAGTGAACCACATTTTCTGTATCCATTCTTCTGTCATGAGACATCTGTGTTGTTTCCAGATTCTGGCTATTACAAATAAGCCTACTATAAACATAGTGGAACACATGGCCCTGTGGCATGATGGGACATCTTTTGGGTATATTCCCAAGAGTGGTATTGCTGGTCTTCAGGTAGATCTATGAAAATTATAAATAGATGTTATTTCTTCTTTCTTTCCTTTTTTCAAATTGTTCCTTTTGCTTTTGAAATTTTTTTTTACCTTGACAAATAGAGCTAGCTTTTGTACCCATTGACATCTCACATTATCTTGTAAGCTGCTCTTTTATACTTATTTTGCTAAATAAATTTTAGATTTTCATAAAAGTACTCTATTTACATCACAACTAACCCACATTCTATTCCTTTATGTCATACCACAAAATCATTATTTCCATGAGATTAATGACTTTTAGAGTATGGGTTGCTTGTGTGTGTGTGTGAGAGAGAGAGAGAGAGAGAAAGACAGAGAGAGAGAGAGAGAGAGAGAGAGAGAGAGAGAGAGAGAGAGAGACATATCTGTGTGAACAATAAGAGATGACTATTTCGGTTTGAATAACTTATCAGGGTTTTTGCCTGTGAAGAAGATTGATTATTTAAACAATGTATTAACCAAATGTTCTCATGTCTTCATTGGTGACATTGCATCAGATTTGAAAGTAATTACTGTGGACTGTAGCTATTAGTTACCATGAAGCTTTCAAATGGAAACATGTGGTCTTAAGTATGTAGTTTTCAAGTAGTGACCATGAAAATTTCAACAACAACTTGTTCTGATGCTGCCAGCTGGAAAGTTACACAGTACTTTCCTTTTTTATGTTATTTGATAACATTGCTTTACCCACAGTATAACAGACTCAGAAGAAGAGAGGAGGAAAAAATGAATTTTCAAATGTTCTGAGTGAACTTCCAATTTTGGTTCATAGAGATAGGAGACAGGTAATCTAAATTTATGAATATATTATTTAAGAATCTTTTAATTCTGGCGTTTAGATAGTATATGTCTCAACGCCCAGGAACTATTTCCAACAATACATCTTACTATACTGAAGAAAATATATCTAAATTATATCCATTCCTTTTGGAAATAAATAATAAACTCTATTATTATTATTATTATTATTATTATTATTATTATTATTATTATTTACTTTTAAGTATCTCACATATGAGTCTGTATTTATATCATTGCCTCAACTTTCATCTCCCTTCATTCTCTCAAATTCATGGCATCCTATTCTTTAAATATAGATGTTACATATGCATTTGTTATATATTTATTTATATATAAATGTAGCCTGTTGGTTTCATTTATTGTCTCTTTTATGTGTTTATGGCTTATTTCTTGGAATTAGATGTGTAGCAAAAGGAAACAATTGCAGAAAGTCACATTTGGTCAAAATTTAAAGATAAACTGACTGTGAAGTATCCAACTCCAATTGATAATTCTGTAGCACATTACCTACACCCCAATCTCAGAAAACTTGACCAAAGAAGAGGAGAGAAGATTTTAAGTGCCAGAGAACTAGGGTACCTGCTGCACAACAGTGTCTCCTACATAAAAAAGGTAAACTGTACTCAGGAAACCTAACAAACATGGTAGCAGAAATAAAACCAGTAAAAGGACAATACCAGTTGTGCATGTGCTAAACTCTGTTTGAGGTCTTGAGTAAAACTACCCTGTTGTGCATGGATAAAACTTTTTTAATATAGTAATCCACTTCTTCTGGTTTATCCTTTCCACCACTCTTTTACTCTTTCCACAACTTTCAGCCTAATCTCTCTCTCTCTCTCTCTCTCTCTCTCTCTCTCTCTCTCTCTCATTTAAACATTTGATTGATTGATTGATTGATTGATATTGTTGTTCTTCCTATGGGTTGCAAAATCCTTCAGCTCCTTCACTCCTTCCTCTAACTCATCCATTGGTGTCCCCACACTCATTCTAATGGTTGGCTGGTGGTATCTACATCTGCATTAGTCATGCTCTGACAGAGTCTCTCAGGGGACAGTTATTCAACTGATAAGCAGATATTAGCCAAACAAGCTTGAAAGACCCACAATACAACTCACAGACCATATGAAACCCAAGGAGAGGGAAGAAGAAAGTGTGGATGTTTCTGCCCTACTCAGAAGGGGGAAAAAATCTTACGAGATAAAGGAAGGGAGGGATCTGGGATGGAGAGAGACAGAGAGGGGAAAATGAGGCAGGATCAGATGCAAGAGGATATGGGAGATACAGAGAGACAAGAATTTGAATGGAGGTATGTATCAGTGGGGAAGAGGAAACTGGGGATAGCTACTAGAAAGTCACAGATGACAGGGCCCTAAGAAGTTCCTAAGACCCAACAGGGATGGCATTAGCTGAAGTACAAAAGAGGAGATAGAACCTGTAGAGACCATATCCAGTGAATAGTCATGGCCAGTGTTCGAGAGATTGGGCCACTCATCCATCTCAAAAATATTAATCCAGAATTGCTCCTATCAAAAGAAAGTGCAGGGACAAAGAGTAGAACAGAGACTTAAGGAAAGGCCATTAAGAGACTGCCCCACCCATCTGCAGACACCAAACCTAGACACTATTGCTGATGCCAAGAAGTGTTTGCTGACAAGAGCCTTGTATAGCTGTCCACTGAGTCAAGAAGTTTTACAGTTTGATTCCACTTTCTGTTTTCTCACTGTGGATATGGAATGAACAATCAGTTTGATACTCTTGTCTATATCACCTTACCAACTCTTATGGAATGTCTTCCCTTTACCTGTAAGCCAGGATGAACATGTCTTCATTCAACTTGTTTCTTGCTAACCAATGAAAAACATAATTCTTACACTCTGAACCTTCTGAGGATACTATGGTTACACATAATACAACTTCAAATTACAAGACAAGAGGAAATGCAACAATGCAGATGAAAGGAAGGATTCCTTTGTCAAGATTAAATTTCTGCAATTATGAATGAATGAAGAAACATCAAAGCCTCAAAAAAATTCAGAACTTTATTTTTAGAAGACTTTGGAACCCAACTTACAAACCAAAATTCTATATTTAATAATACCATCCTTCAAGAATAAGGGTTTATTATATCATTCAAAGATGAGCAAAGCAAACAATAATTTATATATATTATTTATTTTTCACTACTTTTGCAACAAAGTACATTAGTAATGATCAATAGATCATTCTGTCTATCAACCAATCCCTTACTCATTGTGTATTTTATTTCTTTTATTTATATAAAAATAATTTGTTTATAAATAAAGTATAATCATATGTGTATAAAATCCCTGGAGATATAACTTTTTAAATATTCATAATTAAAAATTCCATATGATGGATTTAATTGTATTTTTCCTCTTTCCTAAGTTTTTATTAGATCTACAGAACCTCTTGAAGTCTTACACAACTTCTGCCATATTTATTTTAAATATTTGAAGACCTAAGTAAACTAAAGACATTTGGAAAAAATCATTAGGGTACTAATATAGTAGACTCTTCCTAATCTATGTAATATATATATTAAATCTATGATATATGTATATATATATATATATATATATTAAAGACCTTTGAATAAAATTATCTTATAGCAGAATTACAATGTATCTACTAGACTCAAACAACTAATTAATTAAATCCAATGTACACAAATTTGGTCATTCCTTTTGAAGAAGTTGGCAAGTGATGCCCTTAGGATACAATTATAGCAAGTTATTTCCATTGCTGTTGATTACACTTCAGAAATTGATCACAAGATTGTATCTTTGAAAAGAACACATATATGAGTCACAGAACAAAGATATATCAAGCTGGTTCAGACCTGGAAAGTACTTCGTAATGGCTAGATTTCCTGTAGGTTGACATTGTTATCCATGCTACCAGAGGAAAATGTGGTCAATAGTCTTACGAAACTAAGAATCTTACAAACTACAATAATTCCTGGCTTGTTAAGCCATGACTGTTGGTAAAATACTGTCATTAATATTGTAATAGTAACCAACCACATTTTAAATGGATTAATGTCCTACAAGACAAGATAAAAAAATACTTGGCACAGTTGCTGGGCTAGAGACACTAACTGTACAGGTCATAAGCCCTAGGATACATCTAATACTAATATTCTGCTAAATTGGCACGTATAAAACTAACTTCTAATGACGTATTCAGATTCCCATATATTTACCTTCATCTTTCAACTTTTATCACAGTAGCTTCTATTTGCAGTACATACTAAACACATAAATGAACAACAGGTCCAAGAACAGAGAAGATACTGTGTAATGTTCAGCTCTAAATGGAACATCGATGTTATCCACAGTTAAGAAATTGTGCTAATATTGTTCTTCCTATGATGTTGCAATCCCCTACATTTCCTTCAATCTTTCCCCTAACTCATCCTTTGGAGTATCCAGGATCAGTCCAATGGTTAGCTGTGAGTATCTGCATCTGTATTTGTCAGGTGCTGGTAGAACATCTCAAGGAACAGCCATACCAGGATCCTGCCAGCAGGTCCTTCTTGGCATCAGCAATAGTGCCTGCAGATGAGATAGATCCCCCCCTTAGCACCCAGGGATTAAACCACCAACCAAAGAGTACACGTGGAGGAACCCATGGCTCCAGTTGCACACATAACCGAGGGTTGCTTTATCTGACATCAATAAGAAGGGAGGCCCTTAGTCCTGTGGAGGATCGATGCCCTATCCTAGGAGAATGCTAGGAGTTGAGCTGGGAGTAGGTAGATGGGTGGTGGAGCAGCCTCGTAGAGGCAAGTGGTGAGGGGAGAAGATAGGGGTTTTGTGTGAGGGGCAGAATTGGGAAGAGAGATAGAATTTGAAATGTAAATAAATAAAATAACAAATTAAAAACAACAACAACAAAACTTCTTGACTCATCTACAGTGGCCCATATAATCCAGTTCTCCTCTTCCTAAAGTTTCCACCAGCTAGGGACCAAGTGTTCAAAATCACAAGCCTATGGGAGACATTTCATTTTCAAATATTAACTTTGGTCATCACTGGTGATTAGACAGAATACCATCTTTTAAGCTCTCATTTCTGTTCATGTATGTTTTTAGATCACTATCTTTTCACAACTACAAATCATTCATGAGAGGCTAAATGATGTCAAAATGCATCTACTCCACTTAAATTACAAATGTTTGTGATTCAAAGGAAAGCCAAGTTGGTCACAAAAAATAGATGTAACTAGATCATTTCTGGTCCTGGTCATTATACTATAGCTACCTATTTCAAATCCAGCATCCATGTGAGATTTACTGTTCTTATGGTCTTAAAAGCCACGTTCATGCATCATATCATTGTCTCCTGTGAATTCATCCATTTGCTCCATTGCAAATCATCAGAAATTGATTGAAAATTTCACTTGTCTCCATATTCGCATTTTACCCCTAATGCTTCTTTCAGTGTTCATGATTTTAAGGTTGATTGTGATGCTCATTTTTATATTAACCATGTGCCTAAGATTTAAATAGGATGCAATGCAAATATGTACCATCTTTTTTCTTGTACCCGCAATTTGAGTGAAACTTAAAAATATATATATATAAATCATATCACAGGAAAGATTGTTAGCACATCTAATTCATTCTCCACTTATGTGACAGTAACACATGTTACTCTTTTCAATGCCCCACTAAAAAGTGTCATTTATACAGAAAGAAAGAAATCTGTCATATAAGGAAATGTTTTGGTTGCTATCAAGAGATCTGTCACTAGACTTCACTTTTTTAGTTTTCTAAAAACTATTATTTGACATTGGAAATACTTTGATGAGAAAATTGACTCATTTTTTTCTTCTAAGTTTTACTTACGAAATATTCTTAAATATATAAATTCCAGTTCTTATTATAGAGGCAAAATATAAAAAATAAAATATAGATTCTGTTGGAAGACTAACACAAAATAATTATTTCAGCCTGGACAGTGAACTACAAACAACCAGGTGGACAGTGGGAGAATAAAACATACCAACAAACATGAATCAGTGTATAGAAAATTGTCTAAAATGTTTTTTTGCAGAAAAGGAAAGGTTTTTGTCACATTGCATGAATGTTTCAAATACTACTGTGATTGGAATGCAGTAAAAGGGAGAATGGCATTTGGTGCCATGAAAAGTGACTCTGGGTGAAATTTGGAGTAAAAAATGGCAGACTAATGTGCTCACATCCAAGTCTAGACACAAACAATATCTTGAATACTTTCATTCCCATAAGAAAGATGCATGTCTGCTATCTGCTATGATTAGTCACAGTCATGCCTCTGGTTTTTGAACCTCTGGATTATCATCACAGTTCCTACTGACTCTATACATCATAATGCAGAAAAACAACGTAAAGTCATTTGCTGCAATAGCATGTTTGTTCTCCTGCACAATATCACACATATTTTCTTTATACCCTTTTAGTCTTGCATTGTGGAACCCAGTGCTTTGATAAATGGTACATGAAAAACATGTGCATTGGACTACATACTTTTTCTGGATGCAAAATGCTAGGATCTTCTCTTCTCTTCTCTTTTCTTCTTTTCCCTTCTCTTCACTTTCTCCCCTTCCTTTGCCTTCCATTTTCTTTTCTTCTCTCTTGTCTTCTGCTTATCACAACATTTTATTATAAGAAAACTGAAACTGTGTTCTTTGATGTTACACAGAATAAAGTAAGATGCTAGTGTAAAATCATTCAGCAGTTTGTAGAATAAAGTGCAGATGTGGCTGCTCCCTACAAGATGTTGTTTGGAAAACCTACCTTTAGCAATCCATTTCCCTCTTGCTCAGATTTTGGTTACAATAAAAATTTTCTTTCATGAGGTATTTTCCACTCTTCAAGAATAATTTTGAGAGCTTAAATGTCAAAAACATAAGTACTATGGCATTAATAACATCTCATTAATTATACTGACTTTCATTAACTAGTTCATTAAATATTATAAATGCTAAAAAAAAGCATTGACCACTCATTGAATGTGGATCAGTCAGAGAGTAACATTACAGTAATTTTGATGGAGACTTTCTCTAATGAATTATCATATTTGTAAACATTTAGTTGGTACAGTCATTTAACATGGAAGGGCTTCTGTCTTTGAAATCACAGCCAGAGAAATATCAGCTTTTTTGATGAATCAGTCACTACCTACTATTTACTATTTATATTACAGTGTCCTAGAAAAGAAAAATTTGCATACACAGAAAAATAAAAGCTACTTTGTTTTCTTTCCCCGCCTGCAATTCCCATAAATATCCTTCTCTTGTCACTCTTTTCTGCTTTCTAGCTTTCTTTCTCTTCTTAATTTATTTGATGATTGTCCCCAACCTAGTTTTTACTCAATCCTTTGTCAACTTATATTAGTAAGTTCCTAACTGATGATGAATCAGCTTTCCCCTGCCCTTTGAGAATTTTAGAGAAATTCATATTGCAAGACTTTCAAATCATTCCATATTCTAAACATTGGTAGAACTCATCCACTACCATTTTCTAGAATTTTCAATTCTTTTTTATATGTTCTTCACAACATGATACATATCAGATCAGTTATTACAAAATGTCTATCATTTAGTAGCCACAGGGGTTACAAATTTTAATAGACACAAAATGTCTTATTATCACTGTATTCATTATGCTTCTTTCAAAGTTTATTCATGGGTTTACCACCAAATAATATCTGAAATGCTTTTTCAAAAGGTCTATGAATAAATAACTCAGTGGCGTTGGTTGACTGGAGTACCATAAACTTATCTGCAGAATTAAGACTCAATTTATATTGAGTTAAATACATTTTACCTAAAAATTATTTGGCTCTGAGGGCTTTCAAATGTTAAAACACCAAAATAGTTCATAAATCAGTAGATATTTATTAATCTAATTTAATTCTTTTCGAATTCCTGGAAAAAAAGAATTAAACTGTAAAATTCCTATTTTTCATAATACTTTATAGTGAGAATCTTAGTAAGTATAGTAAGCAAAATTTGAATTCCAGTATGTGTAGTGTTTATTTCATATGTTGTTTCCAAAGCATCCATGACCTACAATGATTTCATAATGCATAAAACTAAAATAAAACATATTTTCTTTTTCCTTTATGAAACTAATATGCATACAGTAACATATAGTCAAGAATGTGCACTGATTTCTTCCCTGTGAACCATTCCACATATCTGCCTCAAATCTTTTCCAGGAGGAAGACACACTAATTCAAGAAGTCAGAACCCAATGTGTTCCTTGAGCCAGATTTAGCAGTGAGCAACTGTGGGAACCAGGATATAGAAGGAGGAGTCAAGAACCCTGGAAAGACTCCATAGACCAACATGGAGTTACACATTTACTGTATTGTACAGCAGCATGTGTTTTTATATAACCTTTTGATCAATGAGGAATCAATGTGAGCTCTACAGTACCCAACCATTCCACTGGTACTATAGAGAAATGCCAATCTGTCAGCATCTGAAGGGACTTCCATAAAGACATGGGAAATCATCCACAACCAAGTTCCAGGCACATTCTAAGGTTCCATTCGTTTGCCAGAATCCTCTATTTTGTGTCATATGGTATGGCAGCAGACATGGGTACTATTAGAGAAGTAAGAAAACGTCCTACACCATCCCCCACCCAGGTTCCATAGAAGCCACAAACAATGGAAATATTTCCTATGAAAGGGGCAAGTATTTTGCCATTTCTCTATCCCATATTCTGATTCTGGCTTCTACCATTAAAATGTCTTTTTCTCTGAGGACATGAGTATCTACAGATCTGGTTAAATAACAAGCTCAGGGTATTTGCTATAGAGCAAATCATCATAAATTAGAGAAGAAATATTCACATTATGATCTCTTGCAAGACTTAAAAGACAAATATTCTATTACTCAGGGAAGAGCTAAGTGTTTGCTTAAGTAAATATCAAATTATATTTCTCTATATCTTGGTTGATGTCTACTATATAGTAGCAACAGAATCTAGAAACATTAGATGATATTAATTACACTTTTAACACATATGAGAAAGTCATATCAAAATGAGGTGAATATGAGATAAACCAATGTGGTAAGAATACACGGAATAAGGTAGAATACTCATCACAATTAGAAATGAGTTATTGGTGTCTGCATACTATGTATAGGTAGCATCTAGATAATATGCAAAATGATATCTGTTTAAATCATAACTATTAAATTTGTGTGTATGAGGAGACATTTAGGGTTGTGTGAATCAAACACAATTACAGAAAACACAATGACAACCAATTATGTGTTTGCCCTGATGAGTCTACTTATAACTACCATTATCCAAATTAACTGCAGATAATTTTGGTAACATATTTTTTTACTTATAAAGTATGATTATATGTCTACTATAACATAACAATAAAATGAGATACAGTATAAAATTATTTCAAAATATTTTAAGAAATTTCTGTTTTATGTGTATTCATTTATATAATCTCTCATGGATAAGTATTATTGTGGTAGGTATTTCTATGTTTATAACAGTACGGGGACATACATGAAACTGTGAGAAGGAGATGGATTTGATTTGTTTTAAACTCCTTGAGCTTTAAAGTTCTATATCAACATGTCCAAGTGCTGGAATTTTTCAATAGGAGAAAAAGTTGGTATGATTTTATCCATTCTATTATTTATAAAATGCCAAGAGAGTTTCAGTCATAATAATAATATTATGAAACAAAACAGGCATTAAAATAAGATGTTATTGCTGCAAGAAACATCCAAACAATTTCCTCTACCAAAACATCACACCATCCTAAACATATTGCAACAAAATGAAACACAATGCTGGTGCTTCTGAAAAGTGAAACACTGTGTAGGACAGTTTTGAGTCCCTATTATGTAAATATCACATTTCAATATAAAAATATCAAAGTCTCAATCACTTAACATATATAATTTCTTTTAAAGTCTTGGCAACACTTTGTCTATATTGTATCTAGGGTCCACTGTGGCTTCATAGGAAATTATTCTTCATTATTTTTGAAAGGATTTAAAAAGCTAAAAATAAATTTATCACAAGATACAATTACACCACTCTTGAGGATACACAAAGAGGATGATATCTTACTACAAAAACTCTTGTTCATCCTTGCTGCTTGATTCATAATACACAGGAGTTGGAAAGATTATTCTTGTCTGCCAACTAAGCAATGGATAGTGAAAAGTTGGTATGTTTACACAATGAAATATTATTTAGTTATTAAAAAGAACACATTAATGGAACTCACAGCCAAATAGATGGAGCTAAAATCATCCTGATTGAAATAACCTATACTTAGAAATACAAAACTACATGTTTTCTCTTATATGAGGATGTTAGCTTTTAAATTTAAGATAATGGGTGTTTCAATAAGAATAACCACAGGAGTCTGGTAAAAGACTTGGCCGGGGGTATTTTATAGAATAGAAAACAGAATATAGTTTTATAAAAAGCTAAAATGGAAAATGGATTAGGATGAGTAAAGAGGGGTGATGGTAAGAGGAACTACTGAAAACCAAGCTAATACTAAAAAACTGTTGTAGTGTCATAGGGAAATCAACCACTGTAGAAGCTTAGAAATGTAAAGTAATTTAAATAGAGTAATGATATAATGCAGAAAACAATGCCATATCCTTCCATATTATACAACCAAATAAAATTCTGAGTGCCAGAAATGCACTATATTTTGATGAGTGACTGGCCAAAGAGAGTTCATGAATTTCACCCAAATATCACAGGTTATCTTAGAGATAGTGTGATGGTAAGACACTGTGGCTGAAGACTCACTTCCTTATACTACCACTCGTGGAGAAATGGAGCTGTTGTTCAACTAGAACGTGCACTTCAACTATTACCCATGGTGATATTTGCAGGTACTAAGTATATTAATGGAGAATAAAAATTAATCATCAATATCTCTCTGATTACAACCCTGTGGCCGACCATGAACTGTCTGGAAAATATACTGACGTATGTTAGAGAACCAACCAAACATTGGTCTAATTATACAATCAAGAATTGCCATCATATTTTGTATGAAATTATTTTTAAATAATAAAACAATAGAAGAAACTAGTTGGTTGAATAGTTGAACCTTCAAAATAAATCCTGTTCTACTACTCAGTGGCTTGCAGAACAGTAGACTGGCCACATAGAATGGCAAAGCTCCCCATTTGCTCCTAACCCCATATCTAGGATTTATTTTTATATTTACTATGGTTCTACAGGAGTGGCCATATAGTTACATTGAATTTTACCTTTATCCACTACTATTTGCCCTGTGCCTCAAGGAAGCTTCCTGTGATGATTCATATCTTGGTAGCTTCCTTCCTGTCATTATTTCCACTCTCACTCTTTATAGGATGCTTCTGTACTCAGTAGATGTCTCCATTACAATCACTTCATACTTCCTTCCACATGCTTCCAATATATAAATAAGAGTAAATAAGAAATAAAGAACACTATAAATTAACAACAAGAGTACAAGAAAGAATAAATGAAGTCTGTAGCTATTCAAATTAAAAAAAAGAAATTAAATTTGAAAGTAATAAAATCAGCTATTTCTGTATGTTAATTGTGGCCTTACATTTACTGTATGACAAACTAATAAAAATTAATTTAGTAGTCTAACAAATGTCAAAATCAATTATGTGAATGTAAGCTTATTATATGTATATGTTTGTATACTCATTTATAAGTGTGGTTTGAATGTATTTATAAAATTACTCATAATTTTCATTTCACAAAAGTATCATCTTTTATTTTAGTATTTTTATAAAACATTTTAACTAAAAAAGTGATATATTTTCTACCCATAACCATTTTATTCATAAATACAGTAGAAAATACAATCATTTACTTTTTATTGACTCTTAATAATCCTTTTGATCTTTCCTAAATGATCTAGGCTATTTTAATAATTATATGGATGTTATTAAATGATTTCAATTGAAAATCGTTAACTTAGAACACATCGTCTTTCAATCTATGAGCCTTAAAATATTTCATGTAAAGAACTATCTCTTAGCTCTTCAACCTCTCACAATGTTCACAATATTAACCTTACTGTTTACTTCACTATACTTTCTACTGGAAGTCATATACCTTGTTTTTAGTTCCACTCTGGCACCCTTTCCTAGTACTAAATTGTTGATTTTATTTCTCTTTTACTGAACAAGTATCCACTGCCTAATGTGTGGTAGGCTCTTATATAGCAATAAGATACATATAAGCATAGACAGTCTTAAGTATAATTTAAACTTAAAAGGAGATGTTTCCTTTTAATTAAAAGTTGCAAATCTCCACAAGAACAAGTGCATCCCCTCCCAAAGAAGCCAAGCAAGGCAGTCTTCTGTTATATAAGGAGTAGGAGCCAGTTGGTGTTTTACTCCCTGGGAGCTCTAAGGGGTCAGGTTAGTAGATACTGTTGTTCTTTCTATGGGTTTGCAACCCCCTTCAGCTCCTTCAGTCTTTCCTCTAACTCTTCTATTGGGGTCCCAGTGCACAGTCCAATGGTTGGCTGTATGTATCTCCATTTGTCTTAGTAAGGTGCTATCAGAGCCTTTTTTAAATGTAAGTTTTCAGGTCAACAAAAATAGGGAATCAAAGCATACAGAATGACTTCATCTTGAAAGAGAGTACGATTGAGCCAGAAGAGGCTGAAGGTATTTTCAAATGG
>JADRCH010000239.1:1664499-1735473 GCA_019843965.1 Rhynchomys soricoides | reverse complement strand
AAGTAAAGATTTAAAATTTCCCTGTAATTTAATACCCAAGCCTTTAACTGACATTTTAAGCCTTTGATTCATACCAGAGTTCCAAAATGGAACTCCATTAGTTCCATCAGAGTGAATCTGCCAGTTCAATTTTGTCTAGATGGGAAGACATATTTTTGGTACTTCCTACTCTGTCATCTGCCTAGAATCCACTGATCTGTTTTTGATCTTCTATGAAAGGAAAGTTACATAGTAGGACAGTGGAATGCTATTCGGTTGAAATATTTAAGTTGTCATAAACATAGACAAGAAAAAATATTAAATATCATTAAAAGTTATTATTAAATATTATGGGCAAATGCTACTTACATTGAACCAATAATTCAAAACAAATCTCCACAATTTTCCAAATATGCTATTCAAATCCAATATCCAACCTTATATATCCCTAACTTGAGAGTCATTTTCAGGTAAGAACTGGTATTATGCCACAAATTCTAGCTTCACTGCATTTCATCAAATGATAATTCTGAGGCATGCTGTCTAGGGGGACAGCGATGCTATGGAACCAGCTGCATTTAGAATAGCAGTGTGATATGAACTCAGAGGGTCCATAAGGGTTTGAATTTGGTTTGAGTACATTTTCCAACTTTCATTCAAATGTTAGTAGGAAGTTATTCATAACTGTAAGATGAATGGATAGAAGGAAACCTAATGAGGAGGTTAAAATGAACTTATTATAGAATTTTTTTTATTATGACATTATATTTCTTAATATTGTCAGATTGGTCTTGTTCCAGTTATTTCATGTTTTAAAGTGATTGCTCTCCTTTTGTCCTGTATGAGATAATGCAGCAAAAATAAAATAAAATAAAGAAAAAGAAAGAGATAATGCAGCAAGAAGCCTCTACAAGAAGCTGAGCAGGCTACAATATAACATTTTATGTCCTCATCCTCAAAACCATAACACAAGTAAGAATGTAATTTATATACATGCACACTGCATTTTTATATTTATGTGGCAAAATATTCTGACAATAGCAACTCCACAGAAAAGGTTAGATTAGACTGTAGCTCAAAGTGCAGTCTTTCATAGTGAGGACACCAGAGGAAATGGAGCTTGAAGAGTAGACACTTTACATTTGTAGTAAGAAGAAAAGAACAATAAAGCACGAGATGCTACTCACTTTCTTTCATGCATTAATATGACTGCAGCCTCAATAGACAGGACTTCCTGTCAAATACATATGCACAATATATATGTTCTGAAGCCTACCTTCTAGATAACTCTGGATTTTATCTAGCTGACCTTTGAAGTTAAACATTAGAATTTTAGAAGAGTTTGGATATTGTATTTCTATTGGATATTCCATTAGAAAGTTATCAATCACTTAACCATTCATCTAAGCTTTAGATTCTCAAAGAGCCCCTCTGTTGTGTGACAGATTTATAACTAGATAAAAGAATTCAAAACATAGAAGATCAATGAGGGAAACTTGGTCACTAAGATATAACACAAAAAGAGTGGGATGTTTTAAAAGAAATTTTCATGGTAAAGTAAACTGATTGTACCATGTTTTTTATCTGAACAGTAATTTTGGGGGGGAGTGTAGAAACAAGGTCCATATAACTGCTATAATTTCCATATTAAAATGTGGAAATTTTTCAAAAATATATATACATACATGTACATAAGGCCTGCACACACACACACACATACACATACACACACACACACACACACACACACACACATATTCAGAGAGGGAGAGAGGGAGAGAAGGGGCTATTTGAATATTAGAAACTATTATATGAAAGTTCAGAGAAACCAGCAAGGAATAACTGTATTGGTATAATCTATACATTAAAGCAGCTAATAAGGGTACAAATGAAAATAGCTATTCAGAAATAATATACTTCCTTAGAAATTACATAAGTAGTCAAAACTGGTAATAGAATTTGTTGAGGATATTCTGATGAATGTTACCAAAACATGAAGAATTATGGGTTGAGCTGTAGAGATCTATGTAAAAAGCTATACAACTATAAAAAGTCTACGAAGATTATGTCTTTGACCTATAGCTTTGAAAAATGTAGAGTTTAAGGAAATTCTAAGCCCAATATTCAAAAACCTTGAGGCTAACTGTAATTGTTCAAATAACATGGAATTGGAAATAAAGGTTGTAGGGAATGAAGGATATAAATATTTTGGAAAACATACTGGCCATGTTAAAGAATAATCTTATTAATATTCACTCAATCAAAATTGTGTTCACTTATCTATAAGCAACATTTTGGTATACATAAGGGTACAAGATATCATTGGTGTTTAACTCAGTAAAACTACTGATCTTAAAAATTAAGTCAATTTAAAGAAGAATTCAAATTTTTAACAGTAATAACTAAAATTTCTAATAAACTAACTAGTATAAATAATGCACTTATATTGATATAAAATAAAAATTAATCCTTTAGACCCATGATTACAGAAGGAAATAGGTTAAAAATATTTCAAATACAAAGAGAATAAAATTAGCAAAATTGAAAAATAATTAGAAGTGGGTAAAAGGCAATCTGTAAGTGCTATATTAATTATTTTTCAATTCAGGGATTCATTAATTTCTAATTTTAAAATAAGTCATTTGAAAAATGTCTACAATTTATTTACTTAATTGTTATTATGTTGTTTTAACATAAAATACTCTTTTAAGAAATAACACTTTTAAAATTGCCATAATCAACATGTTGATGCCTTTTCCCATTGAGCACAGTAAGGTTTTCTTTTTTGCTTCATTGGTTATCAGATTTTATTTTAAATGCAACACTTTTTGCTTCCTTTTCCTACCTCCAACTTCTCCCATATAACTGTTGCTGCTTTCCTTCAAACTCATGGACTACTTCAAGCGTTATTGCATGCATGTACATGTGTATACATACCTACTTCCAAATGTGATCATTTGAGTCCATATAATGTATGGATGTTTGCAAGGCTGACCCTTTGGCATTGGATAATCAACTATTGTGGTCATCCATCCACAGAAGGGCTGTCTCTCCCAGTCTCATTTTTTCTGTGTTGTCTATAGATTTTTGTGAAGACTTAAGGCCTTGTTGAGGTTTTTTCCCATGTAGTATGGCATGTTCACTGAAGTATTTCTTCAGCTTTCATTTGGGAAGTCATGTCGGTGAGACTTAATGGGTGCAGATTATGATAATACTAGGAGACAAAATCTCACAGTAAACTCCCCAGTCGTCTTGCTTTTATGACCCTTCTGTCCCCTTTTCAATGTTCTCTGAGGCCTTAGGTGCACAAGTGTTTTGTAAATGTATCCATTAGACCTGGAAAACATAAAGCTAAATATTGATTGGTTGTTGTTTTCTGTACTAGTCTCCATGTGAAAGAGAAACTATTTCTTTCCATTAAAAAGGTGAGAGTTGTTGGCTTGTAGAAATCTTAGCTCTGCATCCTGAGTTTCCTAAGATCAATAATATAAAACTCAACAAAATAGCTTCTTTCATCAGTTATTATATTAATACAGATTCAAGTTCCCATACCAAAAACAAATTTTTTGTTTAAGAATCTCCTGAACTTTCAAAGATGACACAAATAATCTACAGATAAGAACTGGACTTCACCTCATTAAGCAGGGGTGTAGACTGCATTAATGTTACTTGCATTTAATACTGTTGTAATATATAAAAATCTCATAAGACTTTGGCTTTTGTCTCAAGTTTTGATGGGGTTTTGTTTTTTTCACTTTAGCTTGAGGGATAACCCTTTCATAGATCTGAATTGTAGTCCATGTTATCCCAAGATACTCTAGTATATCTCTAACCTCGGCTCTAATAGTTTGGTTGGAGTACAGTCACAGAACCACCTTTTAATCTATGTTATTTGGAACATGATTTGAATTTTTTTCTTAAGGAAAAAAAATAGCTCACTGCTTGAGAGAAAACAGTAATATATTTTTCTGTTTTATAAAAGAATTGTATAGATATAGATATAAATATAGATGATATGGATATAGAAATAAATATAGATTCTAGGTTTTATTATACTATTATTTTATTTTTCTCAAAATAAATAAGGATTAAAGTAAAAAAATTTACTTTGAGAGTTATAGTTCTCTATTGTTCAAAATTTTTTCAATATTTTTCATTATTTTTATTTTCATTGTAAGTTTTAAACAATTTAAAGTCACAAGGATTTCTGGCTTAATTTTTAGAGCACATCAACATATCTGGGTTTTTGTTGCTGTCTCACTCAACATTTAAAGCTATGGAAATGATACAGAGATGAATATATTATAGATTTGAGTGATTTTTAAATTACTTTTTGGTTTCTTTCCTGCTTAAACTCATTATATCCAGTACATTTCTTATTTATAAACAACATGAAGATATTGTACTTTGGAAGATAATAGGAAAATATTTCATTATTCACATTGGTTATATCTATTTTATCCATTTTGCTTTTATACCTTTGGTTTTATTTGAATCACACATGAATGTTCAAGTGTGTGTGCACACGTGGTTGTATGTATGTGTGTTTGTGTGTGCGTGTATGAAGGAACATCATTACTAAGCTACCTCTAAAACATGATTTGTGGTTATGGAACAGGTTGAAATAATTATCATTCATTATAATTTGTACAGTAGCATTTAGTTCTTTTAAAATGAGTGATTATTTTTTTATAAATGATTTCATGCAAAGGAAAAAAAACATTTTCAGTATAATATAATTAGTAAAAATGTAGAAAAAGGATACTATTGAAATGCAAAAAGATGTTAAGTATCGACATTCCTAGATATTTCATGTAAATCGGACACAATGATGTTTCTTTAGTTAAAGCTATATTGGTAAGAAGTACTATACTTGTCATTTCACTCTCAGTAATACTGTAGCCCAAGAATAGAAAAACAGATGACTTCCTTTGTTTAATGAAAAAAACCCAAGTCATTCTATAAGCTTATGTTATTAAATTATATCTATAAAAATACTAAAATATCTAAATTATATGTAATTTATATTTGATAAAATATATTGATTGATATATTAATCAGTATGTTCTGTACTAAATATTACATATATGCATTTAAATATCTATTAATAAACATACTAAATTTTAATATCATATTTGAAATTATGTTATATATAAAATCAGCCATTTTCTTTAGCAGTATTTATGTTCTGTTTCAATGAGTTTACATATTGCATGTTTAATACCATCAGATTGCAATAGTAAATACCACTACTTTTATTTTGACTGATTATTGTCTTTATTCTTTTTACCCTGAGTACAACTGAACAGACTGCAAAGAAGAGTATAAACTATAGGGTGACTGAGAAACTGTTGCCAACTGAAAATGAAAGGCTGCACTGCCATAATACTCTGTACAGTGAAGGAGCAAGGAAAAAGCAGGCTCTAAGGATGTGCTCTAAGATGAACAATTGTCCATCAGAAGTTATTATTGTAACATAATGTAGCCCTCGACAACACTACTCTGAGGCGATTTTATCCATTAGTTATAGCTAAGAATGACATAAAGCCCTGTCTTCATGACATCTTAGTAAATAGTAACCTAATCTGTCTCATTGTTTGACAACCTTACAAATGGCAATTACTAAAGTCTTCCTTTATAATAGAATGGAATAAAGATCCAGGACAGCTGATGATACTAAATGCTTGTGTGAAAATGGAAGGTGAGGTTCGTAAAAAATTATATGTTAGCTTTCAGTACCCTCTACTCTTTTTTTTTTTTTTACCTTCTTTGGTAAACAATAATAGAGATATAAACTGAATTTAATCAAATATGCACATAGCAAAACCAAAAAAGATTCAGTAAGAAATATAGATTCTAAAAATATTTTTGCAGAGCATTTAGGAGGTATAATTTTTGCCTAGACTAAGCAACATAGAAAAGTAAATTTAAATTGATATGATATTATTAAAATTTCAAAAGAGGAGAGCAAGTTAAGGCTGAACATATGGCTCAGTAGGCAACGTGCCTTCAAACCCATAGACCTGTGTTCAGAACTTCTAAACCAGCAGTTCTCAACCCATGGGTCACAATTCTTTGGGCAAACCTCTATCTCCAAAAAAATATTTACATTATAGTTCATAGTAGTAGCAAAGTTAAAATTATAGACTAGAATCAAAAGTAATTTTATGGTTGGGAGTCAGTACAACTTGGAGAACTCTATGAAAGGGTTATATCATTGGGAAGGTTAAGAATCACATAGGATACCTACACAGTAGTAGAAGCCTTAGGAGTCAAGGACTAACAGGAATTTGGAAAGTGCAGACAAGAAAAGAAGTGCTATGAATGCACTAGGCCAGTTTATGCAGAGGAAGCATTTTGGTATAAGAGAAAAACAAAGTTATGATGCTATATAACACACATGTCAGGGTATTAAGAATCTGAAACCGGGACTGAGAAGTTTTCCCCAATTTCTCCTTTGATGCAACGCAGGATTACTAGTAAATGTTGCCAGTTACATGTGCTAAACTCAAATCCTACATGATCATTAGCATTGAATTGCAAATATTTTATACCAGTAGAGTAAATATTAAATAATTATTACCTATGACCTAAAGAAAGTATTTTCAGTAGCATATCACAACAAACACAACAGATAAAGGGTATCATTTCTTTTATTGATTTTTTTTTGAGACAGTTTCCCAGGTGTATCAAGCTGTACATAATCCCCTTATCCCTCCTCTGTCTACCTCTTGTGTGCCAGAATTATATGCATGTACCACAAGTTCTAGCTTGCTACTTTATTTCAATTTAAATAACATTTTCAAGATGTGAATTGGCAATTAGGTTGAGTATTGTTAACCAAGCCAGGTAACCAAGATTGTTGTGGGCTTGGAACCAAGAGAAAAACCATGGATACTTTCCTAAACCAGTACAATTTTATAGTGCTTTCTAAATACACCGCTTCTCATCCAAGAACATTCATTTTGTAGCAGATAGATAAGTCCACAGAAATGCACAACTGGACAAACTGCACAGAACTACTGTGGACCAGCCACACCAAATTTTACGAAACTTTCTTAAGCAAGATCTCAAAAATCATTTGGAAAGCATAAAAAAAATAATGTTCTTATAACATTCCAATCAAGATGACTTAAGATATTCTTGCTTTGTAAAAGTAGTCACAAAATTATGAGCTATTTTCACTTGATATTTTTATAAAACTAAAATAAGTTGTATTTATTTAACATTTTGTATACTGAAAGCACATTTTCCTACTGAATTGTTGTTTCCTAATTTAGTACCTAATTTTCTCTACTGATCAAGTCTTGAAAAAATGTTATTATTCTTTTCCAAATTACTCACTGATTACTGAAGTCAAATAATTATTAATTAAATGCAGTTATAAGTATTATAATACAATAAATACTATATAAGTGTGTTAAATATAGAATATTTAATATAAAAATCATTATAATACATACATTAGGACTTGAGGTAAAATAAAAATATGCCATTTGTGAGGTAAACTTTCTAGATTTATTAGGATTAAGAATAAATATTAAGATTGGAAAATTAAAGTTATAATTTCAAGTCTTCTTCTGGGATATTACAAAATATGTCTCTTTTTTTGTACAGTTAGATAATAGATGAGTTAATTTGAAAATGGCTTAAACTTTAATATCTTTAATATTCCATTGTCTCTGACTTCTTTGAAGGAACTGTAAGTAAATGTGACCCTTTGGGTTCTCATACTTATTGATAAGTATATACCTTTATAATGTCCTTTCGTTATCCATCTCCATGAATCTATTCATATGACAAGCATGTTCTCAGTACCTTCTAGTCATCCTTTAATATCCAGGATTCTCACAACAAGAAACCTGTGTTTTAAGGTACTTGGAATCAATTAGCATGGTTCATAATGGTTCCACAACAGGCAGTTTTCACACACAACAAATGTGCACATTGGTATTCATGCAGTTTTTCCGACAACTGGAGCAGGAATTATATCCGACTCTAGCCTGTCTGTGAGTCCTGTTCTTCTAACTGGGCTGGCTCGTTTGGCCTCAGTGGGAGAGGATCATCCTAGTCCTGCAGTAACTTGATGTGCCAGAGTAGGATGGTACCCAGGGGGACCTCACCATTGTCAGAGAATAAGGGGAGGGAGGAGAGGAGGAATGAAGGAGTATGAGGGGGAATGGGAGGAGGAGTGCTGCAAACAGGATGGAAAGTAAATAAATAAATAATCTTTTTTAATAAAGAACAATAACTTGTTCAATGTTCAGAGCACAGAGGATGATACCATTAACTCTGCAGAGCTTTTGTATAACTACTTGATGAGGTATGCTGTACAACTAACTGTCTAGAGCATATTCCCTATCCCAAGGTCCCAAATGAATTTTCTTGTAGAGAAAATACATATTCATCCAGATGAGTTCCCAGCATGGAACAATCTCAGACCTTAGATTTTCATTGTTTCCATAGTTCACATGTAAGTTTGGTGGATTTTTTCTTTTACATGTGTGTACATATTTCAAAATTATTTGTGACTGCATTTAATTACCAAGAGGAAAAGAGACTGATGTGTTATTTGTAAGTCTTATGTTTCTGAATATTTGCTTCTTCATCCTTAAAAATTTTAGATAATTGCTTCTTACTGGGGAGGGTTCAAAAATTTCAAGAAAATATACAGATTTTGGCATTAAAGAGCAGATCTCTCTTCTATTAACTCTATCCTTTTTTTTTAAATTTAACAATGTGATTTTATACAAGGTCTTATTTACCTCCTTTAGATTTTGAACATAAACATCTTAGTTTTTATCAACTTTAATAAAGAATATTGAAATCTGTAAGCATCCATATAATGTATCTAGTTTGTGCTCAACTGTTTTTCCAACAACATGTTTTCATGGAGTCTATCTGTAAGATCACTCAAAGTTCTTTAATGTAAGTGGCTACACTATAAATACAAAGCACAACCACATGGAAAAAATAAAATTACCAGAGAGTTTGATTGCAAGAGAACCTCTCTGCTTGAGATCTATATCAATAAGACTCTATTTTATTTTCAAAGAGCACTTCCAGTACTCATTCAGAACACCAGTATACTGTATACAGTAGTCTTCACAGAAATGATAATTTTATAAGAACATTATAGTCTCATAAATGTCAACCCAACAGATGCAAATCTAGTACAATTCTAAGTATTGAAAATTGTTTTGTACTTCTAAATACTCAATGATTCACAAGAAAATTGGTATAATTATTCCAAAGAATATCTACTTTTACTCATTTACACTGAACTCTAGGATGTCTTTGAATCTGTAAGCTCTGTTTAAACCCCGTAATTTATAAATCAATGCAGATATTGGCTTATTTTCCTTTGGGGAAGATTACTTCTCCCACTTTCAGTATTTCTTGTTTGCCTATAGTTTTTGATGTAGGGTTGAGTACTAATGAGCTATTTCAAATCTATTTTACCATTTCTATTATTGTTGTCATTGTTCATCTCATGTCTAGGCAGTCATGTTGGTACGACTTAATGTGTATAATTTCTCATATTCCCACAAAACAAAACCTCAAAGCAAACTCCTTCTCCTCTGACTATTACAATCCTTATACTTCTTTTACAGCAATGATCCCTGAGCCTTGGGTCAAGGAGTGATTTGTAGATGGATAATTGGGTTTGTACTCCATAGATCTACATTTTTTATTGACTGTGATTTCCTTTGATAGACAATATAAGTTATTATAGTAGACTTTGAACTCATTTTGCAGGCCAGGCCAAAATTGAGCTGTGTATCTGCCTATCTCTGTTTCTTATGTGGATGGAAATTTAGCTTTGTGTCACCAGCTGTTGTCTATAATTTTATATCTCATTGTTATTAAATGGAACAACTGATATAATCTATTTCAACCAGTGAAATTCACTTAAGAAGAAGAGATCATCATTTTATAAATCAAGATGCAATCTAGCCAAAAACATTCAATGGATAAATTACACAAAATATTAATCTTTTGGCACAGTAGAAGCATCCCTAAAAAATATTTTAAGAACAGAATGTCATTTGCCTTAGCTTAAGTAGATTTCTTGTCCAGACACATTCCTCATGGTAAAAATTACACAGGATAATAGTTGAGGCTAGAATGTCTAATATAAAAACACTAAGATTTCAACATTTGCTTAGGTATTTTATTTCTCTTTAGTCAAGAAAGTTTGCTAAATATCTTTATTAAGGAAACCTCAGTTGTTTGCTGAAATTCCAGACTTGACCTCTTGTGTATTTCCATATTCAGTGTTAAAATCACTAAAAGATCAATTCAAAGACAGACATTGAAAGACTTACTTTAAAACTCCCTTTTCTCTGTATATTGTTGATGTGTTGATTTCTCTTTCTGTTCTATGCTATTTATATCTATCCACCTTGTGCATCTTTACTATTATTCCTGATGTCAATAGATGCCTAGTTCTAGGAGGCTATATATTCTTCAAATCGTTGGATAACATCTTCATTATTCTCAGAGTTTGAACACAGTATGATTATAATTGTACATCTGCTAAATCTGTTAAGTGATAAGAGTCTCATTCTGTGCAGATACAGAGCTGCATGTACATACAAGATAAAAACATCCCTGTATAAATATAGTTGTAATATTCCCTATTAGGTAACAGTCAAAATCAAAACTCAGCAACTGCTTTACAGTTTTACTTTCATGATGTCTCTGGAAAATATTGCAATTCTAATAAACCTGGAGTATGTATTTATTGAAAACATACTATGTTATGTTCATAAATGGTACATGTATCTCATGTGAATCTTCTCCACATCTTTTCATATATAAAGAAAGTACATTTTTTAAATACCTACTAAAATCATCTCAGAATAAAATAAATTTGAGAAGTAAAATAAATAATGAAAATCTGGACAAACAGAACAATTAGTAATTAATAATAACCCTAAACTACCTTAAAATCACACAAAAATGTATAGACTGGGTAGAGGAATAAGGAAACTCATCTGTTCACTATCTGTACAACCCACTGTTCACCAGCAAATATTCACAAGTCTATAAATGAAAACACATAGAATGATATTGGAAGCAAACACAATGCAAAGGCAGAAAGGTTTATATAATATCATTTTAACAAATCAAGCTTCAAGAAAAAAAGAGAAAGGATAAAGAAGCTTATAAAATATTACATATTAGGAAATGGAGAATTTCATAAAAATTCTTGAATATTCAATATAATAACTCCAAACATTGGCATAATCAATAAAATGAAAACTGCTATAGATAAACAATCACTGATTGGTCCAGTTAAAGTAACCATGGGTGACCTCAATATCAGAGTCTCAATGATATATATCAAAACCTTACCAAATAAACTGCAGAGATATGCTAGGGCACAAAACAAACTGAGATAAAAGAAGACTACAGACTATTCCTTGTTCCAACACAGGAACCAATAGATTTTTCAGCAGCTCATCATTCTCCTACAAAATAAATCACATGGTACATAGCATGTATTAGCACACAGAAATTCAAATGTTTTTATTATTCTATCAGATAAAATAAAATAAACTCCCACAAATACTCAAAAATCCACATCAGTGGTGGTTTAGATATGCTTATCCTGGGGAGTGTGGGGTACTATTAGGAGGTATGGTCTTGTTAGAGTAGGTGTGACCTTGTTAGAAGAAGTGTCACTGATCTAATGGGATGGGATTTCAGACATCCTTCTAGCTGCCTGGAAGCCAGTCTTCTCCTGTTTGTCTCTAGAACAAGATGTAGAACTCTCAGCTTCTCCAGCACTATGCCTACGGGGATGCTGCCATGCTCTTGCCTTGATGATAATGGACTAAACCTCTGAACCTGTAAGCCAGAACCAACTAAATGTTGTCCTTTATAAGAGTTGCCTTGTTCATGGTGTCTCCTCACAGCACTAAAACCCTAAGTAAGACAGTATCCATGGAGACTGAGCAGTATCCTTTGATAGGATAGTGGCCATTGAGGAAACATGTTTGAAAGCTAAAATTATCCTATAAGCAAAGCAGAATTCAAACAGAAACTATGAGAGTTTTTGGATAACATTGAGAAAGATCTAATAATAATGTAGTCACTGTAAGTGGCTACATTTAAAAACGAATTCAGAAATCTTGAGGTAAAAAAATGCTTCAACAGTTTTTTTTTTAAATGAGCAGTTTTATATATTCGTTTAATTTTTTCCTTTTTTATTAAAATAATAAAATTTATTTTAAAATATACAACTCAGTATTGACATTTTTGAGTCATCAAAATAATTTATAACAGTTAAATGTCTCTTAAATATACATGTTATCTTCTGAAGCCAAAACTAATAAGCACTCAACCAGTACTTAAAATCTATTTGGACCATTGCACATGATAGAAGTAGGAAAAAAAAAATCTCTTATGAAGACCTCTATGAAAGGAAATTGTGACAAGTTCCTGATTAGGAAGAAACCATTCCATCTCCAAGGGAGAATACACAGCTTAACTGTGGCTTCATAGAATGAATTGGGTAGTGTTCCTTCTATTTCTATTTTGTGGAATAGTTTGAAGAGTATTGGTATTAGGTCTTCTTTGAAGGTCTGATAGAATTCTGCACTAAACCCATATAGTCCTGGGTTTTTATTTTGACTGGGAGACTTTTAATGACTTCTTCTATTTCTTTAGGGGTTATGGGACTGTTTAGGTGGTTTATCTGATCCTGTTTTAACTTGGTATTTGGTATCTGTCAAGAAAATTGTCCATTTCATCCAGAGTTTCCAGTTTTGTTCAATATAGTCTTTTGAAGTAGGATCTGTTGAATTTTTAAATTTCCTCAGTTTCTGTTGTTATATCTCTCTTTTCATTTCTGATTTTGTTAATTTGGATACTTTTTCTGTGCCCTCTGGTTAGTCTGGCTAAGGGTTTATCTATCTTGTTGATTTTCTCAAAGAACCAGCTCTTGGTTTTGTTGATTCTTTGTATAGTTGTTTTTGTTTCTACTTGGTTGATTTCAGCCCTGAGTTTGATTAGTTCATGCCATCTACTTCTCTTGGGTGTATTTGCTTTTTTGTCCTAGATCTTTCAGGTGTACTGTTAAACTGTTAGTTTATACTCTCTCCAGTTTCTTTTTGGAGGCATATAGAGCTATGAGTTTTCCTCTTAGCATTGCTTTCATTGTGTCCCATAGGTTTGAGTATGCTGTACCTTCATTTTCATTAAATTCTAACGTTTTTAATTTCTTTCTTTATTTCTTTCTTGACCAAGCCCACATTACACCTATCATAAGAATAGTGGGAAACTTCAACACCCCACTCTCATAAATCAACAGATCATGGAAACACAAATTAAACAGAGACACAGTGAAATTAACAGAAATTATGGACCAAATGGATTTGACAGATATATGGAACATTTCATCTTAAAACAAAAGAATATACCTTCTTCTCAGCACCTCATGGTGCCTTCTCCAAAATTGATCATATCATTGATCACAAAACATGCCTAAACAGATAGAAGAAGACTGAAATAATTCCATGCATCCTATCATATCACCATGGACTAAGGCTGGTCTTCAATAGCAATAAAAACAACAGAAATCCCACATACACATTGAAGCTGAACAATGCCCTACTCAATGATAACTTGGTCAAGGAAGAAATAAAGAAAAAATTAAATCCTCAACAGTTAAGAGTACTTGCTGTTCTTAAAGAGGTCCATGGTCAATTACCTTGGCCCATATGGGAGCTGACAATCATCTGTAACTCATTTCCAGGGTTCTTATAACTTCTTCCTATTTCCAGGGGCACAGTGCTCATATGTATTGTGGGGACCTTACATATTTGATAGTCTAAACAATCATACATATAAAAATTTTTTAAAAATTCAATATTTTTCAAAATAAGATATATTAAATAAAATAATACTTCCTTTTAATGTACTTGGAAACTACAATAAATGAACCCACAACTTAAAAGATAAAATAAATAAATAATAACAACACATGGCGAAATGAATAAAATGGAAAGAAAACCACAATGCTAAGAAAAAATGAAATTCCCAAAACGATAAACAAGATTGAAAAACTCTAGACAAACTAACAATAAAGAAGCAAATTAAGACCAAAGATAATATGCAAAATGTGTTTATTAAAACAGATTCCATTTAAATCCATAAAATCAAGGGAAGACATGCATTTGAATAAACTGGAAAATCTCAAAAAATAAATTTTTCTCTTTCAAAAAAGTAAATCTCAGGGAAGGCTGAAGTCGGTGGTTGGGCAAGGTAGTACTCTCATAGAGGCAGGGGCAGGGGGGTGGGATAGGGGGTTTCCAATGGGGAAAACATTTGAAATGTAAATAAAGTATCAAAAAACAAAAAGCAAATCTCTCTCTCTCTCTCTCTCTCTTTCTCTCACACTCAAATTTTCTTACCAAAAGTGAATTATGAACACTATAACATCAATAATAGGCAAAATTATAGACATGTACAATATTCCCTAATAAAGGAAAAAACAATAGGACTGGAGAAATGGCTCAGCAAATAAGAGCACTGACTGTTCTTTCAGAAGACCAGGGCTCCATTTCTGAAACTCATAGGGCAGCTCACATGCATCTGCCTCCTATGTTCCAAGGGATTTAATTCCTTCTTCTGGCTTCCATGAGCATTGATGCTTGTGGTCCATAGAAACACACACAAGGATATACCTATACATCTAAAATAAAATACTTTTTTAAATATGAAGATTTCCTATTTTGAATTCTACCACAACACAGTTCTCAAAAGTAAAAGACTCGTTTACTAAATTTTATTAGCCTGATATAAAATACATATAAGCATAAAATATAATGAAAATAATAAGCCAATTTTCATGAACTTACAAACAAATCAATTAAGTACATACCAACAACTAATGACATAACTCTACAATCTTATTACTATTTTGGGTTGTTATATCTGTTTTTTCTTCAATGTGGTATTTGAGATCACACCAGTCTTTTGCACTTAAGCAAGCAGTACAACATGAATGAAAATCATTAGCCTGAATTGTCCAATATCATTCTGAATTAATTTGAAATAGTTGACTACCACTCTACACAATTATATGCTCCTTTCACTACAATAGTACTATTTATAAATTTCTAACATATACAGAATGAAGGTGTGAGAGTGAGTGTGTGTGTGTGTGTGTGTGTGTGTGTGTGAGAGAGAGAGAGAGAGAGATCTAAAGTTTGACAAATGTATTGTGATAGATCTAAAAATTAAAAATACATCCAGAAGACAAAGTCAATTTTCAGATTGTAGTGTGTATTTAGAACATTCCCTGTGGTCTTAAAATCAAATATCTAAATATGTATCTTTGAAAATATATCAGGTGTCTCAAATTATGTAAAAGCTGGAGAAAGGTTATTAAAAACCACTGTATGATAATGGAATAGAGAAAAAATTGCTAATGAAAATAATGTTTAGCTTTATAAAATGATTTAATGTAATTTTAAGCAAAATAATCTTGATATAATTAGCAAATTCCCAAATTCTTCTATATAATTTATTTAAAATATCTAAGGATCCTTTTCTTTGTAAAGAGGATGCAATTACTCCCAATTTCCATCCTTAGCTAACTTCTCAAATGAATCTCAAAGATAATCTTTAGAAGTGTTTTACCATTAGAAAAATCATGAAGGCAACAAAGCAATTTTAGAACTTTCATGATTTTTTTTTTTATTTATTTAACGTCTTTTTTTTCTTTATGTAGGGTAACACTGAAATAGACTTCAGCTGAAAGACACCGTATGAATTCTGAAATGGTTTTAGAGAAATTTTGCTTATTAAAATTCTTTTTCAAAATTGAATATAAACATTATTGTTACTGTCTAGTGAAAAGTCAGTTTTTATTCTGTGAACATGCAAATACAGTAAGATTGCTTTTATTGTAGGCAAGTCACTTTTGTATTACAAGTTACAAGTGATTATTGTATTAAGAATATTATTAACTAATTATGTTATTGTAAATCATAGGGCCAATTTTAATGTCTTAAATTATTCATATTCATATTTATATTATTTATATGAATTATATTATATTATATTATATCTGGAAGATATAACTGGACTCATTGTAGTTTTTTTTTAAAAGAAAATCAAGAAAGGAACTCAAAAATATTTAAGCAGTTTTGAAACACTTATGACAGATATGAGGACTTGTACCCAAGATAACATCAAGAACAATTGGCTAACTGAAGGAAAGTATCCTTTCTAAAGCAGAGCAACTTGGGATATTGGTTCAGTTCTAGACTCGCAGAAATCCATTTTCCACTTCACAAGTGGACTGAAGCCATGGAAACATCGGCAATTCTTGTAAATTTGAGAAAATAAAGACTGTGGTCCCTTCTGGGTTTGTCCTGTAAGGAATACATTTCACATGGTACAAAAGGAAAGAGACCATATTATGGGCAATTCAGCTATTTCCAGAGAACAGGAGAAGAGAAGACTAACATGGGGATTTGAGGGTAACAAAAATTGACTTACAGAGTTCAGATTATCTGCCCAACAGCCATAAATAGAAATTTGAAGCAAATTTGAATTTAATGCAGTAGTGTTTGGAAGATTTTTTTTGTTCAATAAAATACTATAATAGCTAAAGAAAAACATTTCTCAGATAATGCTTTCTATAAGTACAGAAATATTCTGTCTTCTCTAATATTACATACAGAAGTAACAAGTAATTTTTTGATAATTTAAAATTTCTTAATATTACTGAAAATCTATAGTTTTACTTTCTTTACATTGGATGTAAGTTATTAACTTTAAAACATGTAGATTACAGATTGTATGGTTCTATAAAGGAACCATATGGATTAGCATACAAGGTAGTCAAACATTTGCTCCTAATTTATTGAAACAAAATAATTTTCAGAAATATTTTTCTATATTAAAAACCGTTTTGGTGAATGATGTTTATATGTATATATGTTAAACCTCATTGAAGAGAGAGAAGAAAAAGATGAGGTGAAGTAGAAAGAGAGAAAAATGGATAATATAAGTTAAAAGATAGAAGAAATATCTAAGCACAAGAAAATTCAGGTGGAAATATGTAGTTGTCTGTCCACTTATCATATATGCCTGCTCAACTTTCTTACAACAAAACACTGATAAAAAGAGTAAAAGAAAAAAAAATCTTCACAAGTTTAGCTAATCAAAGGTTTGCAAGACATGGAGCTGTTAAAATGAATATCCAATGCCACAAAAGTGCTGATTCCAGGCTGAAAGAACAAGAAATACTCTTTAGAAATGTGCCTAAACAGAGCAAGATGTATCTCTAATAGGCTAAAGGGAATAGCATAGGGTCACATGGCTTAGGTCTTGGGCTGATGGCTTTTAGTTTGAGGTCAATGTGATTAATTTCAGAAAAACCGGTTCAAGAATTTGCCATTGGTCAGTTAGTACAGAAGGTGTATAATGTGGCAAAGGATTCTGTCTCCTGTGGAAGGTGAGAGGTAGAGGTAGCAGCCCTCATCTAAGAGCCTGGGCTCTTCCATAGTTGAAACCATTTACAAGCATTATGATTTCTTTAGCATTATCATTTTAATCTAGAATTTCCTCATGCAGTTAAAATTTTATAAAATGTAATTTTAATTAAAATGCATTTTAAGTTATCTTAATTTACATAATCATTTAAAATGTTCCTCATGTAGTTTGGTATTTAATTATTGTTGCCTTTGATTTATTTGAGCACATTTTCAATTTTTATATGCTAATCTTCTATAATTATTTTAAAATGTTCTAATTATTTTAATGCTTTGAATAAAGACTCCTAAAATTCAATCTGGAAATACTGATTAATTTCAAATCATCTGAAATATATTAGAATATGCAATGGACTACTTTATACATTAATGAAGCAGTCCAAATTTAGGTTATACCTAGTATATGGTAATATTAATTACATAATAAATTTATCAGAAGAAAAGTGAGAAAAAACACTCCTAATTAATTTTAAGACAAATTGTTTGGAAGTTTAATTTTAGAAAAGAAACATTTAAGTTAAAACTATATTATGGTTTAGTATGATTTTCTAAATTAGAGAATATACTATGAACTGGTAAGATCTAGAATACAAAATTAAGATATATAGACAATTTCTTCAGTTATTCAAGCAAATATTAGTTATGCTACATCTATGAAGGGATTTTATAGATGGTAGTATTATCTGTTATGAGGAAGAATTTCATTCCACTTAAAAGCTGTACTTTTGTTATTGGCAGAGATGCTGGCGTGGCCTTCCTGAGAACCTACTATGAGGATGGAAGGCTTGACCCTTGCACACCCACAACAGCATAAGTTATCACTTCATGTTTCTTACTGGTTCTGCTTCTTTATGACAAGATGTGACATGATGCTTATATTGTCTTATTATTTGCATAATTGTACATGGCTGTGATAAGTGTAAGCATCCATCTTACTTCTGGAGACTAATGTATTAGTTCAGTTCCCATTTGTGACTATTATTTTATAGAACCCAGGTCCTAGACCTTTAACATAGCTTCATTCCTCTTCTGATCACTTTTAGCATCATCCTTTTGGTCTGCCCATGATTTCAGCTTTACATTCTATATCCTTCACAATCTCTTGCCATGCTCCTTAGTATGACTAACTCTTCACTACTCTTCAATTTTCAACACACACATATCTTTCTTAAAGTACTTTGTGATAAGCCCAGCCAACATATGTGCTCATAGAATTTTGATTTCTATCATAATTTCTATTACAACTATATTTATTATAGTGATTTCTTATTCAAATAATGATCATTTATATTTATATTCTCTTTGGTTGTAAAAAATGCCATGTCTAAGCATGACAAAACAACAATAAATAAATAAATAAATAAATAAATAAATAAATAACCTATTTAATATGGACTTGTCCTTTCTACAGGCTGTTGCTCTTGTGATTAAATCCATAGATCATTTCAATTGTCTTATGAAATGAAAATGACCCTACCATAGGGAGTGAAATAGAAAATTATCAGCTCTTGAGCAAGAGTCCAGTTATTAAGAACTCGTATTGCTCTTGCAGAGGACCCAGGTCACTTCTTATACCTACATGAAACCTCACAGCTATTCATAACTTCCGTTCCTCGGGAACCAAATCCTCCTCTGCAGATCACTGGTATCAGGCCTGGACATGGTACATTATGTACATGAAAGCAAATCATCCATGCACATAAAAATTTTATATGTATATATGTGTTTATGTGTGTATGAGTGTGTGTATGTGTGTGTGTGTATTTCAATATATAAATATAGAACTATATGTTCCTGAGCATGTATCCCTTACTGATTAAAAGAGTACTTGAGTCTATCAATTCCAAAATACCTTCATAATGCATATATATAAAGATGATATATTTTCTTCAATTAAAACAAAATGACAAAGATTCTTCTGAAGAATATAAGAGGCATGACGAATCTGTCAAACCAAATGTCTACCTGTGTAAATCTCCACCAAAAGTGTGTGATATTTACTCCCACAAAAATGACAGAAATTCTTTTGTTTTAGGTTGACATGTACTATAGATATCTGTTAAATCAATTTGTTTCCTAACTTCTATTAGTTTCACTGTGTCTCTGTCCATTGGATAGAGTGGAGTATTGAAGTCTTCCACTCTTATTGTGTGAGGTTCAATGTGTACTTTGAGTTTTAATAATGTTTCAATCAACCAGAACCCTCAGAACTCTCAAGGACTAATCTACCAACCAAAGAATACACATGGAAGTACTCTTGACTCCAGATGCATATGTAGCAGAGAACGGACTTACCTGGCATCAGTGGGAGAAAAGGCTCTTGATCTTGGGAAAGCTCAATGCACCAATGTAGGGGAATGCAAGGGCCATGAGGTAGGAATGTGTAGGTGGGTGGGGGAACACCCTCATAGAAGCAAAAGGGAGGGTGGAAGGGATAGGAGATTTGCAGAGGGGAAACCAGAAAAGGGGATAACATTTGAAATGTAAATAAATAAAATAAAAAATACCAGGAATTGAAAAATATTCTCAAATGGTAGTGATGGAACATTTAATCCTTACAGAAAATAAGAAAACATCTTTTGAATAAGATGTTTTGATAAATATTTGAATAAATATTAGATTACAATCATATAATTGGAAACCTTTCATTAGAAAATCATTGGATATTGGTAATATTTAAAACCTAATATTAGAAAATTATTGGATATTGGTAATATTTAAGTGTATTCAGTTTGGTATATAATATATTCTAATTAGAATATCATTTCTTTAAGATGTACAATAACAATATTGTGAGGTAGTCTTTTGTCCTTGGGAGGCAAACTAGGCCTAGTGCCACAATGCATGATCCTGTTATAACATTCCAGAGCCCACTCTTGAGATTACCTGAGATAATCAAAGACCCCAAGTACCACAAAGAGGAACAAGAAAGTTGTAAAGAAATGGAAGAGGAAGAGAAACAGAAGGATGTGGGCACAAAGAAGAGGGGCAGAAATGGAGACTCTAGAACAGTGAAGAACAGTCTGATGTGAATAGCTGGTGATCTTTTCTGAGATGATGCTGGGATCCTAGCTATGTCTGGTGGCCATGTCTGGGTCTATGGCACTGCAGTAGCAGAGATTGGTTACAACAAAAACCCAGGCAGAAATTGCTGATCTGGGCTGCTTTCTGGGGACATGTTATTATCTAAGGGCTGTCCAAAACTGGCCCCACCCCTTAAGAGGGAGCTTATCCTGGGAGAGCTAGCCTTGACTGCATAAGATAAACAGAACTACCTCCCCCAACCAGCTGTAGTACTTGGGAGAGCAAACCCTGCACACCATGGAAGCTGATGGTAACTACTATAACAGCATGAGAAAGGCCTTCCCATCTCTTGTCTCCCTTATAGTGGTGTGAACAAGGGAGAGATACCCTCTTCCCTTATCCTCTTCTATTACCTATGTCAGGTGGGAGACATAGCCCTGGGGTCATGATAGAAAGAGAACTTTCTCTGCCTCTCTCCAGCTCTAGCACTCAGGAAAGCTGGCCCTACACCTCACCTTGCCAGCACCATAGATCTGGTTCTAGTTGTGGTGTTTGTAGGTAAGCTGACCCCAAGGCTTGAGTATGGGAGAGTTGGTGTTGTCTTATGTCTGCTGTGTGCTAACACTGGCCAGGGAGAGACACTGTTCCCTACCTTTTGATAGAGTAGCAGAAGCCAGAGGTTTCATACCATACGGAGGCATTTCAATGAACATTTGCAAGCAAAGAAATATATTTAAAATGGGACATACTGTGACACATTACAGCTTCTAACGCAAGATTTTTTTTCCTCAGTTGGAGCAGGAAGTTTGAAAGTGTGGTTCATGGATGTGAAGAGAGGGCAGAGATGAATGAGTTTGGAGTATGTAATTTGAACTTCAGGCAAAAACACTAAAACATTTGAAAATACAAAATGTTAAGATAAAAATAAAAGAAATAAAACAGCTCATTGTTAGGATAACTTAAATTTTGAATGTTTTGAATGATTCATTTACTATTTCTACTAGGTTTTCTCTATATTGAAATACCTAGTGAATGTTTTGAAAGATTCATTTACTGTTTCTACTAGATTTCTCTATATTGAAATACCTACTGTTTTTTAGAAAAAGTAACTGTTTTTATTTTTTTAAGTATCATTTCCTTTTATGTCGGTTTTAAATAGACAAAATTTGAGGTTGATTTCCATTGTTATCATCTTTACTCACCTCAGTCTTCCCATTGTACAAGCATATTTACCTTGGTTAAGCTGATACTCCTAATCTCTTACTGATTTAAAGACTCTCCTGTGATCTTTATTTTACTCTTGCTTTTGTTTGTTTATTTGATTTCTCAGTTTTATCATGATGGACCTGGGATCTTCTTTCTGGATGGCTTGCAGTACTTGAAGTCTTGAGGTTTATAGTCTGTGCTTAATCTACTGCTTTGTCTTTCTCATACTTATTGGTATTGAGTATTTTGTCTTCCCAGGTTTAAAATGTAGTTTTACTGCTCCTTTTATCATGATCACTTACAAAAGGTGTCATAAACCTTTGAAGTGCCTTCATAAAAGTTTGATTATTTTAAAATATTTTCCCTATTGTGTTCTATCCTGACTATGGCCTCAGACCAAACTTATGTCACTTATGTCAAATCTAACACTTAAACCAATTTTTAGGGGCTATACTGTCCCTTCTTATTAGTAGTATTTTTAATAGATTTTAGCATTTGAAATGTTTATTATTTTTCTCCTGAATATTGTTATTTTTAAATGTTTGCCTAACATTTTCATGTATAAATCAGTATTAAGAATTTAGAAATGGCTCCTGTTTCCTCATGATTTGTTTTCCTTCTGTTTAACCTTTTGTTCTGTACAGTTTTTTAAAAAGAATATTGGTCATTGTCAAGAAAATCTTGCAATGATACATTTAGACTCTGGATGAACTTATTTTACTGTAAAAAGCATTTTATTTTTTGCCTGCTATATAACTCTGTTAGAAGTAGTTGCTATCCCCAGTTGTCTTAGTCACTTTCCTGCTACTATGAAGAGGCACCATGACCAAACTTAAAAGAAACTTATAGAATAAAGCATTTAAGAAATCTTCCAAGTCCAGAGTCCAGAGGTTGAATCTATGACCTATAAAGCAGTTCTAAACCACTCAAGGTAATCTCTAAACTACATGTCACAGTCTATATTAACACACTTTGATTTCTCTTCTGATAGTCTAAGGAAATTAGTCCAAAACTTTGCAGTTAATCCTTAGCCAGATACTTATGACAAGGGCAAATACATCCACAGTCTTTACTAAAATACCACAAGAATCCTCTCTATCCCACTTCCTAATAATGTTCCCCTCTGAAACCTCTTGAATTGAACCCTCAAAGTCCTCATTGCTCTCAACACTACAGATATCCAAACTCCTACTAAGGTAGTACATTAAGTGTTGCCTACAGAGTTCATCTACTTTTCTAATAAAAAATCCCATAATCTTCCACTTTCCTCTAATAGACAATAAAAACCAAGTATATCCAGGTCTGACATAGCAATCTACCACCCCCTGGTACTGTTAGGTATCCTGAAATGATAGTCTTGGCTCAGGTTAGCAGGACTATAGAAGGATTTCTGGTAGTTAGATAAAAGCCAATATATCTCAAGAAATTTTGCCATTGTTTTTATCCTTTAAAACTAGTCATTTCTTTTCATCTAGCAAAAGGGACATATGGTTCTTCATTGTTATATACCTGTGGTTGCATATCAGTGACCATACTGGCATCCAGACTTAGCCCCTACTTACAAGTAATTGCTCTATGTAACACATCCCACACAGACACCATGGCCTATGGGAAATGGACAGATGATGGATCATGAGAGGTAATGGAATCACTTGAAATCTGATTCAGGACACCAGCACCTGGATGAAGATCTGAGTTTATTGTCCAGCCCATAAACTTATATATAGTGTTGGAGACATTACCAAGCCCCTAAAGCTTTGACCAATTGTATCTTGCCACACCATCACTATGCTCCAAGGAAATCTCTACCTGATGAAGTAACTTAGAAGTATGTGCTTGTGTGTTGTGGGGTTGTGGGGTTGGGTATTGTTACCTGTGAGAATTTTCATGAAGATAGGGAAGTGGCCACTGCCCTGGCCTTGGTTCTGTTATGCTGACTCACCAGGGTCTCAGGAACAGTCTTAGATCTAATGCCCTAATGCCATGTAGGGTAGATCAGGATTGTTTGAGGAGTCACAGGAGCCTGTGGTATTTGCTCTCCATCCCTTGTTTTCCTTCACAAGGTTGACTACCACATCCCCCACATTGGCCCTTCTCTCCTCCTCTATGCTTTCTCCACCCCACATCCCAGATTCAAGCTTCTAAACTACTGAAGTTCTCAAGCTTCCATTCTCCCAGATATGCACTCTATTTAAAATAGCTAGGTCCTGCCCCATCCTACACTACTCTCACAGTTTTCTCCTACTCTATTTCTTTCTTTCTTTTTTTCCCTTTAATTGTATATTTTACTTATTTACATTTCAAATGTTACCTCCTTTCCTGGTTTCCCATCTGGAAACTCCCTATTCCATCCCCACTTACCCTGCTTCTATGAGGTTGCTCCCCCACCCACCCACCCACCCATTCCCACCTCCCTGCCCTGGCCCTGGCATTCCCCTACACTGAGGCATTGAGCCTTCACAGGACAAAGGGCCTTTCCTCCCATTAATGCATGACAAGGCCAACCTCTGCTACATATATGGCTGGAGTCATGGGTCCCTCCATGTGTATACTTTGGTTGGTGGTTTAGTTCCTGAGAGTTCTGGGGGGGGGGGGGAGTCTGGTTGGTTACTATTGTTATGCATCCAATGTGGTTTCAATCCCCTTCAGCTCCTTTAGTCCTTTCTCTAAGTCTTCCTTTGGGGACCACGTGCTCAGTTCAATGATTGGCTGCAAGCATCCACCTCTATATTTGTCAGGCTCTGGCAGAGCCTCTCAGGAAACAGCTTTATCAGGCTCCTTCAGCAAGCCCTTCTTGGCATCAGCAATAGTATTTGGGTTGGTATCTGTATATGGAATGGATCCCCAGGTAGGGCAGTCTCTGGATGGCCTTTCCTTCAGTCTCTGCTCCACAATTTTTTTCTGTATTTCCTAAAGTGACTATTTTGTTCCCCCTTCTAAGAATGACTGAAGCACCCACACATTGGTATTCCTTCCACTTGAGCTTTATGTGGTCTGTGAATTATATCTTGGATATTCCAGAGCTTTTGTTACTTTCTATCCAACGTTTTTCTTTACTACTCCCCATAGTCTCTGATCCTAAGAAAGAGCCCTCTTCTTGTCCATTCTGAACATTTTTCTCCATAATATGGATTTTCCAAGATGCCTCTGAATACAACTCATCCAAAATAAAATTCTCTCCCACTAATTTTATATGTGTGTGTGTATCTGTGTTTATCTATGTATATGTGTGTGTTTCTTTAATGCATCCTCTCTTATCAGTGTCAATTTCATGTTAGCTACTTTCTTTCACTGTGATTGCTCATCAAGACTAAACCAACTCATAGAAGAAATAGGCTTTACTGTGTCAGAGAATGAAGTTATGATAATCATGACAGGGATTATGGCAGCAAACAGGCAGGCAATTCCTTAGAGCAGTCCTTTAGAGCTTATATCTGATCTACTAGCAAGAGACTGAGAGAGAGAGAGAGAGAGAGAGAGAGAGAGAGAGATGACTGAATATAATGAGCGTTTTCAAACCTCCAATTACACAGGTATCCCCTTGAGGCCATACCCTAAATCTTTTGCAAACACTTCCATCATCCAGGGACTAAAATTTTAAATTCCTGATCTAATGGGGTCATTATCATTCAAACTACCACATCAGCAATGTTAAACAAATAAGTGACCTTCTCTTTTAGTTTCTAATCCTCTGAAGTGTCTTAGTTAACTTCTTTCTTTTCCTGTGAGAAGATACCACATACAAGCCAGTGAACATAAGAGTTTGAGGCTTACAATTTTAGAAGATTAGAGTCTATGCTTATTATGCTTGGGAGCATGACATTCAGAAAAATGTATGAACATGGAGCAATGTCTTACAGCTTATATCAAGGAGAAGTCAGAATATGCTAATTAGAATTGGGTGGCTTTCTTTTAAACATCAAAGGTTTCCCTCAGTGAAACACTCTCTTCAATAGGGCTATACACCCTAATCACTCCAAAACTGTTCTAACTAGAGATCAAGTATTCTAATATATGTGACTAGGGAGGATATGGTGATTAAAATCACCACAACCAGACTCATCATTTACTTTAATTTCTGGTTATACTTTTTATGCTTTGAAGACACACTGTCTTGTTTTTCATGGACTATATCTCTTAGCAGTATCTGAATTCCAGCTATTATCAAAATGATAAAAATTTGGTTGTTTCTTCAACTCTACTTTCCAGTTTTACATTCACATATATGGAAAATAATCACAACATGAGTGAGCAGTTGTATATTATCTATTTTTCATTGATGCCTTAAAATGTGTCTCTACATGCATTTGTAACTCGCTGTCCATTTTAAGTAGTAAAAAGACAAAATACTATATGGAGCTTTCAAGATATTTACATCAGAAACATTTCTGAACCACGGCTACTAATGAACCCATCCTTGTACTTAATATTAGTTTTCAAATAAATGGTTTATTTTCTCATCTAAGAGATGGTTAAAAATATATATCATTTGAAATATAGCTTAAGTATGCTTTAAAAACTATCTAGCTCTGTAGGCTTATATTTTTCCAAACCTACTTTAATAAGTGTACTTAAATGCTCTAAAATTCCTTCTAGCCCACCACCCACCAGAGATAATGCAAAGGAAGTGTTAATAGGGCAAAGGAAGATGTGAATCTGCTTAGCAATAGTGCTTTTTGGCAAATCCAATCTGTGTTGCCAGGATATCAGTAGTTCAGTTCACATGAATCAGCAGTGGTAGCTCAAAACACTTGCAAACACCATTCATAAATCAGCAAGGGCAGTTTGATCCAGAAGAAACAGCAAGGCTCTGCCAATGGGCCCAGTCTGTGGAAGCAGCAAGAAGCCACAGAATACCACCAGAATTTCTTTGGTGTGTTTCTCTCTATGAAGTCATGACAAACTATGATCATCAAAGAGTGGCAAGGCAAATTTTTACTACTCAGTCTTGTCTACTCTCCTGGCTATAGTCTTTACCGTTTCCAAACATCACATATTCTCTCAAGCAAGATGTCAGGTGTCCTTTTCACAGGCAGCTTCCAGAAAAATGCCACATGAATGTTCTTAGGAAAGTATCCCCCCATGTGTTTGCTTCAGCAAAATCATTGTTTCAACAGAGTTTCCAGAAAAAAACATCCCATGACAAGAGTTAGTCTCCAAAGAAACCAAAAATTTCTACTTCATAGCTCTTACATAATTGTACAGTTTATTTTTAAATGATGTATGTAGAGATTGTTAAAACGAACTCAAAGACAAGGCTAGTGACATGGTCCAGTGTTTAGAAGAGCCATAGCTATTCTTCCAGAGTATTCAGGTTCAATTCCCAACACTGCCACTGTGGCCCACGTTCAGTTGTAAGTCTCATAGTCCTAGGAGATCTAGACTTCATTTGTGGCATCCATAGGCATAGCATAAATATACACCGTATCAAAAAATAAGCTAAATCAAAGGATAAGACATAAGATTTATACTTAGTAAGAAAATATTAAGTCAATTTCTAAGAATTCATTTATTCATTAAAAAAAACCTGCTGTATTCTGTTGAACTCAAATGCTTTGTATTTATATGATCAATGGTTGTTTATTAGTTGCTTTACCTGAATTTTACAAAAGAACTTCGTAAAGAGGTCCATATTTCAATGTTATTACACAATCCCCAGGATATTCACTTTTCTTTTGAAATAAAAACTTGTGATATCTCTTGCAAATGTCTATCTCTTTTTAGAATAGACAACCACATGACAGTGATAAATACATACAGAAAATCTAGATTTCATTTTTTTACATTTTTTTTTTGCCTTCTTGCCGTCAGAGCACATTTTATTTTTTATTTTCCTTTTAATTCTCTTTAATCTTTCTTCACAGTCCAGTCATTATACCCTTCCTGGTCACAGTCCAGTCATTATACCCTTCCTGGTCACAGTCCAATCATTATACCCTTCCTGGTCATCCTTTTGACAGTTCCTTATACCAGTCCTCCTCCTCCATCTCCAAGAGGATGTCCCACCCCACCCCTCACCCCACCAGACCTCCTGACTCCTTAGGGCCTTAAGTATTTTGAGGGTTAAGTGAATTTTCTCTCACTGAGGTCAGACCAGGCAGTCGTCTGCTGTCTTGTCTATCCTCATATTGTGTACTAGCATTTCACTTAGAAATAGACAATGTGTAGCTTAGGAATTATAGCTACCATCTTTAAACCCTACACAAATAACTACATGTCACTGAGGGATGCTGACAATGGGAATAGCATACCAACTGAATATTCAAATCATCACCTCTGGAAATATAAATACAAGTAGCATCATATAGATTAAGTTTGTATTAGAACTATATATGTATAAATAGATGCATATTTGCATACAATAACAATTATTTAAAAGGGGCATAAATTTGAAAGAGGAAAAGATGGATATGCTGGAGAGTTTAGAAAAAGAAAAGGGAGAAAATTTATAAGCTCAAAAACCAAAATAAATTAAACAAAATACTTTTCAATATAAAGGAAACAGAAGTCGAAAGGTAATTATGTGTTAAATCTCTGTAATATTGGTATAATATATTTTTCTCATAAAATCAATTTTAACTTTAATTCTATTAAAAGTCTTACTCATATTTTAGAGTAGGTTTCTTCCTCAGGAATAGTTTGGTCAACAAAAACCAGACTCCATGTTTTAGATGTGTTATTTTTTGGACTTATCTCCTTTTACATATTATAACTTTAAACAATTTACATTTAATTTCATATTAAAGTTTTAAACTATACCATGTTACTAGGGTTTTCAGGGCTTACGTATATGTAAGACAGTTGCAGCATATGAAAATTTAAAGTGTAGTATAAAATTTCTCACTAAATAGACTGGAAAATTATCAGAATTTTGCCTCTGCTGGTCGACCATGGTTTACTTGCATGTGCATGAGTTACAGATATAGTGTTGGCCCACAACAAATGCTACACCATGATTTGCAGTTGAGGTCATAGACTCAGTACTTGCTTCTGCCCTCATTATCATGGTAAGACGACCTCCACCTCTCTAGGTAAACTTTGTGACGATTCTGTTCTGTTGTTTTGAACTAAGAAATAATTCTGGATTTCATGTTGTATTGTCGTGAACATGGCACACACAGTCTTCAGAAAGAGCTACAAGAGTAGATTAGCCAGCTAGGCTGACTGAACCCAACCTGAAGCACAGTAAGACAGTCAGGGTCATTTTTCATGATCTTTTTTGAGGCCAGTTGACAAACTGACTTACTAAGTTCTAGACTGTGACTGTAACTTGGCAGGGGAGTGGGGACACTTTCAGCAGTAAACCTAATCAGAACATTTACTCTTCATTATGTTTGTGACTGTTGTAAAGGTAATGATTTTATAAGTGATAAAAATCCTGCTCTGGCTGGCCCAGAACTCATCTTGTAATCCAGGTTAACCTTGTACTCTTAGTGATCTGGTGTATGTGTGTGTGTGTGCGTGCATGCGTGTGTGTGTGTATGTGTGTGTGTGTGTGTGTGTGTTTTGTTTTCCTTAGTTGGTTAGTTTTGGCTTGCTTTTTGAGTTTTAATTTCTAGAGAAAAAGGATACAAAATTGTGGGAATCTCAAAGAAGTGGTGAAGTGAAAAGAATATGTTTAAAATATGTTGTATAAAATATTTAAAAAGTAAAATTATTTAAAAAGTTTTATGCAAAAAGGCTTTGATAATCATGTAATATAATTTATATTTTAAACAGAAATTTCAAAGCCTGGATAAATAATATTACTTTTAATAGAACACCAAATTAAAATGTAATGAGACACAAAAAGGCAAATATATGTCCTATATTTATGAAACTTAGCTCCCAGTCAATAAAAAAACAGGACATATTTGGGATTAACTGATACTTATGACAGAAATCATGTAAAATTTTAACTAAAATGAACACAAATATCTTATTTCCTCATTAATATTCTCTTTTAAGAATCTACTAAAATTTTGAAATAAGTTCTTCAGAGACTTTATTAAGCATAAACTTCATAAAATTACATAATTATTTTAGTTTTCTGAGATTTAAAAATATAATTTGCTATTGTTTATTTTATTTTTATAAGCATAATTTTATAGGTATAAATGATCCCTTAAAATGTATCAAATTCACGTTAATTTATTCCAATAAATGAAAGTTAGAATATAGCAGCGGAAAAGGGATTAGAGAGGTTGAGACTAAGATTAACATGATACATGAAGCAAAAACATACACACACACAATCAAACACACACACACACACACACACATACGTGCACACACATCACAAACTAGAGAGAAGAGGTGTGCCCTGTAAATGACTTAGGAAATATGAAGAAAATATGAGCATCATGACCTAGCACTTTTGACAATATGCCTTTCCAGTTCAGAAGCCCACTCCCATTCTCTGGAATGTTTTTCCTTTAGTATACTGTTCATTTTTCCTTTACCTTACTATATAAACTGATCTAATTATTTGTCCCAGCAGGTAGAAAAACTATAAATTTTAGTGGGTATTCACTCACTCATCCACAAGACTCAGACCCTTAACTGGACAGGAATGATAGACAAAACTGGCCAGTGTTGACAGTTGTTAAAGTGAAGGAATAAATGCATAAATGTTCATTGTTCTGTTCTGTGGCTTTTGAAGTTTTCTGAGGAAGCTGCATGTATATGAAAGGTTCTTTTGACTGCCTATCTGATGTAACATCATATATATTACTAGAATGCAACATAGTTGGTTGAAAGCAATAATTACCTTTGACAATACTAAGTCTATTAATAACAATTTGGATTAACTGTGGTATCTGGACTAACAGCTTATTGATTATTATGTAAGAATTTATAAATGTATCACTAACCTTAGTCCCCACTAGCCTCTGTCAAGCATAGTTATAAATCTTGATAAAGTAGTTGACACATGTAGAAGATGTTTCTGCATTGTGAAGGCTCATCTTCATTCGCAACCTTACTGGATGGATAAACACTTAGAGCACATACCTCTCAGACCCACCCTCAAAGCAGGGCTCTCGATAGAACAACAGACATTGACTTACCTTTGTTTCATCTTGAGTGAGTCCACTTGTCATTGCTGCTGTTGATGTTGCTGCTTCTGCCACCATCTTCCATGAATAACAGACTCTACATGTTTTAGCTTTCCAGTGTGGTAGATCCAATACTAACAACTCTATAGGAACCTTCCAGGACTTTTTGTACCAGATGGGATTGCCAAGGCACCAAGCTTTGTGAACTAAGAAGCTACCTGTTCTCTACATTTTTTTGCAGTTAGTCATTGTTGTATGACACAGTGTCTATCAGGAGAGACAAAATTCACTCCCTTTCCTACTTTGTGATGTCACTAGTTATGGAAAAGATAAATATAGCAAATTTATATATCGTTTTTTATTTTCTTCCAAACCATAGATTTAAAAGTTCAGGTAACTGCTTGTGAATTAAGTCATGTCATTTGGGGTAACTTGATTCTGTGTTCATCTTTCATGTTTAACTGCCTTTGTCTCAGAGTAGACATTTTCTCATTTTCTTTGAAGCAAAGGCGTTATGATAGATTAAGAGTTTTGTGAGGTTTTTTGTTTGGTTTTTTTTTTCCCTCTTTTGGTTAAACATTCAATAGAAATGAAAATTCATGAACTAATGAAAATGTTCTGAATGGGGGAACAAGAAACATGTTTTAAATGTTTGTTTTCCCAGAGCAGAGCTCTATGCATGTCAAATGCTACTTATTCCTTAAATGCTGGAAGGTACATAATGAATATGGTTTATCAAACCAAAGCCGTATTGTTCTGCTCAATATTGTTCTGCTTATTCATGGTAGAAATATATTGTAACAGGAGGACAAATCAATTGTCCATGGTACATCTGTGAGAACACAGGAATAGTTCATGTCAATATGGACTTGCTTTTGCCAAGCTATTTAGGTGTTTGGCCTGAACCATCAATGTAAGTTATGTTAGCTGAAATAAAATGCAAACTGAACTCTGCTGTGGCACTCCACCACTGATCCATTGAGCAAACTTCATAGAGGCCTTTGGTTATTCTTTCCTTTAGAACTATGAGACAGAGATTCAAGCAGTAAAGAAATCATATGCTATTTTATTTCCATAGTTCTTGGTATAAAGAAATTTTTCGATCTCTGATATAATCACCTAGAAAGTGTAGAAATCTAATGATATCAATGCATGTTAACAATAAGTAAAATATACATATCTGTATAACTAGCTTAGATATTTTATAAAATGACTATTTACCTTAAGGGTTAAAGATTGAAAACTAGATTCTAAATATGTAAAGTAATTCAGTGTATAGCTAGTGAGGGAGATAGTTATTGTCAGTTTCATGAAGAATACTTCATAAATACTATAATTATATGAAACGAAAGTATAGACAAAGATCTTATACTTTACTATACTATTAAGCTGCAAGGTCATAGCCACTGGATTTTTGACAAAGACACCAACACATGTTGGGCAAAGGGCAACCTCTTAAATAGATGTTGTTTATAAAATTGGATATATATTTTCTGTCTGTTAATCAACTAATGGCTGATGATTAAGAACATTTAAGTGAAGTATATATCTATTGTGAAACAAGATCTAAATTTTAAGTATAATTATTGAAGTAAATTTATGATATGATTCTCAGAATTTACAAGGCTTTTCTTTTCTATTATTCTATCATATAGTATACCCAGATTCCCCTCCATCCTCTCCTCCCACTATTCATAATTATCTGAGAAACAACCAGGTTGATTACCAAAGTGGTAGAATAGGTTTGCACTTGTATCAGCAATGAAGGAGTGTCTTTCTTGTTCTACATCCTTTGCCAGCATGTGCTGTCAATTGAGTTTTTTGTCTTAGTCATTCTAATGGGTATAAAACAGAATCTCAAAGTCATTTTAGTTTGCATTGTCCTGATGACTTGATCATGTTAAACATTTCTTTACGTGCTTCTCAGCCATTTGTGATATCTGTTGAAAATTTTCTATTTAGATCTGTACCCCATTTTTTAATTGGAATATTTTAATGGTTGGTGTCTAGTAGAATAGTTATATTTAAAGACCCAGCTGTACCACTCCTGGGTGTATACCCAAAATATGCTCGACCATATCACAAGGACACTTGTTCAACTGTGTTCATAGTGGTTTTATTGGTAATTGTCAGAAACTTGAGTTCTTTCTATGTTTTGGATATTAGCCCTCTGTCAAAGGCTGATGTTTTCTACTATTCACAGTATCCTTTGCCTTATAGTTTTTCAGTTTCCTGAGGTCCTGATTAATTGTTGATGTTAGACCCCAAGCCATTGGTGTTCTCTTCAGGAAGTTGTCCCCTGTGCTAATGTATTCAAGGCTAATCTATACTTTCTTTTCTATCAGACTTAATATATGTTTTTTTTATGTTGAGGTCTTTATCCACTTGGACTTGAATTTTCTGCATGTTGATAGATATGAATCTATTTGCATTCTTTTAAATGAAAGCTCCCAGGTGGTCAAGCATCATTTTTGAACATTTTTCTTTTCTTTTTTCTTTTTTTTCCATTTTAGGGTTTTATCTGTTTTGTCATAACTCAAGTATGCCTAGGCGTGTGAGTTTATTTCTAAGTATTTGATTTGATTCCATTGGTCAACCTGTCTGTTTTTATGCCCGTAACATGAAGTTTTTGTTACAAATGCTCCATAGTACAGCTTGAATTCTGGGATACTAATACTTTGAGAAATTCTTCTACTATACAGGATTGTTTTCACTGTCCTGAGTGTTTTATTTTTCCATATGAAGTTGAGAATTGCTCAGTTAAAGTAACTTTTCTTTACCTGATATAATTGTCACTTCTTAGGCTTAATGCTTCTGTCTGCTAACATAAGTCTAGTCCTGGAAGCTTCTAACCTAGAATATTTTCAGTCTCTGATAGTTACTGTAGAAAAACCTCACCCTTTCTTGTTATTTCTGAACTCTGACTGTTTCAACACATCTCTGTTCTAATCTTCTGGCTCCTTCTAACTCTCTGGTTCATTCTGTCATCACCTATATCTAGCTTGTTTTCTCTCTGCAACCTGTCTGTGTACAATTATCCTGATAAAACTGCCTTCTCCTCTCTTCACTGGAATTCAAGTAGATTCCTTTTCTTCTACCTTTAAATAAGATTTGGGTACATTCTATTCTTCTCAAATCTCTCCCTGATTCTTTACTTTATCTGCCACTCAATTAGGCATCACTTTTAAATATGAGTGTTTTCTTCTATAAACTAACTTTACTTTCATTGTTTGGGATTGAAGGTGTGTACTAAGAGTATGTCTGTATTTCAGAACATTAAAGGTATGTGCTAATGGTGGCACCACACCACAACTGGAAACAAGTATTTTTCAGTAAATAACACAATCTTGGGGTTTACAGTTTGATTAAATATCCTGCACCATTGCTCTTTTTCTTTCAAGGTTGTAAATTAGTTTGGAATTTTGATGGAAATTGCATTGAATCTATTGATTGCATTTGATAAGGTGGTCATTTTTAATATGGTAATCCTACCAATCCATGAGCATGCAAGATATTTCCATCTTCTGATATCTTCTTCAATTTATTTCTTCAGAGACTTGATGTTCTTCTTATGCAGGTCTTTCACTTGCTTGGTGAGAGCTATACCAAGATATTTTATATTATCTGTGGCTATTATAAAGAGTTTGTTTCCCTAATTTCTTTATCAGCAATTTTATCAAACAATAAATAAAGTAGAGCTACTGATTTGACTTAATTTCATATCTAGACACTCTGCTGATGGTGTTTATCATCTGTCAAAGTTCTCTGGTAGAATATTTGGGGTCACTAATATATACTATCATATCATCTATGAATAGCTATACTTTGACTTCTTTCTTTCCAATTTTTATCCCCCTTGATCTCCTTTAATTGTCTTATAGCACTAGCTAGAACTTCAAGTACAATGTTGATTAGATACAGAAAGAGTGGGTACTCTTGTCTTGTCCCTTATTTTAGTGGAACTGTGTTAAGTTTCTCTCTATTTAATATAATTTTGGTGATTGGCTTGCTCTGTGTTGCTTTTATTGTGTTTAGATATGCATCTTCTATCCCTGATGCCTCGAATAATATTAAGATGAAAAGGGGTTAAATTTTCTCAAAGAAATTTCTATAATCTAATGAGATGATCATGTTTTTTTTTTTCTTTCAGTTTGTTTATATGGTGGATTACATTGATGGAGTTTTGTATACATAACTATCTCTGCATCCTTTGGAAGAGTCCTACTTGATCATGATGGATGATAATTTTTTTTTTGTTTATTTTTGAATTCATTGTGTAAGAATTTTTGAGTATTTTTCCATTAATGTCATGAGAGAAATTAGTCTAAAATCACTTTCTTTGTTGAGTCTTTGTTTGGTTAGGTAGCAGTTTAATTAAAGCCTCATGGAATGAGTTTGCAAGTTTGGAGATGTTTCTTTTGTTTCTATTTTGTGGAATAGTTTGAGGAACATTGATATTACCTCTTCTTTGAAAGCCTGGTAGAATTCTGCACTAAATACATGTGTCCTTATTTTGTTGTTCCTGTTGTTGTTGTTTTGTTTGTTTGTTTTGTTTAATCTTGGTTTTAAGACTTTTAAAGATTCCTTCAATTTCCTTAGGGATTATAAGATAATTTATATAGCTTAACTGATCTTAATTAACTGTGGTAAGTTGTATCATGGTATTTATCTAGAAAATTGATTCTTTCTTTAGATTTACTGATTTTGTAAAGTACATTTTGGAAGATTGAAGTAAAACCTAATGATTCTTTGAATTTTCTCGGTGTCTGTTATGCACCTCCCCCTTTTCATTTCTAATTTTGTTAATTTCAGTACGGTCTCTCACCTTTTAGTTAGTTTGGCTAAGTGTTTGTCTATTTTATTGATTTTCTCAAGGAACGAGCTCTTGGTTACATTGATTCGTTATATTTTTATCTTTGTTTATAAATTAATTGATTTTACCCTGAGTTTGATTATTTCCTGACATCTATTTCTCTTGGGTGTGTTTGCTTTTTTTTTTCCTCTAGAGCTCTTAGGTGAGCTTTGCCTACAATTTCATTGACTTCTAGTAAGCTTTGTATTCATTCTTTACTTTTTTCCATGACTAGGTGGTTATTGAGTATGGGTTGTTCACTTTCCACGAGTTGTAGTATTTGTATTGTTTCTGTTGTCTGTGAAGTCTAGATTCGGCCCATGCTGGTTTGATAGGATACAAAGAATTAGTTCAATTTTGTTGTTTGAAAATTGACTGAGTATGTGGTCAATTGTAAGGAAGGTTCCTCGAGGTGCTGAGAAAAAGTATTTTCTTTTTCTGTTTGGGTGAAATGTTTTGTAGAGAAATAAGTTCATTTGTTTTACAGTGTTGGTTAGTTTCATTATTTCTCTGTATTGCTTTTTTTTTTTATGACATTGGTGAGAATGGGGTGTTAAAGTCTCTGAACAAAAAAAAAAAAAAAAAAAAAGTAAACACACCCAAGAGAAATAGATGGGGATCCATGTGTGGTTTAAGCTTTAGTAATGTTTCTTTTATGAACGTGGGTGCGCTTGCATTTGGAGCATAGGCATTCAAAATTGACAAGTCATTTCCTTGAAGAGAAATACAATAATACAATAAACACAATAAAATCAGAATATATTTTGATTAATTTTGTTAAATGTCTATTTTATTAGATTTTAGATAGGCTACACCAGCATCCTTCTTTGTTCATTTGCTTGCAAAGCATTTTTCTAGCCCTTTTCTTGAAGTAATGTCTATTTTACTTTTTATGAGGTGTACCTCTTCTATACAGCAGGGTTATAGATCATGTTTTAGCATCCATTCTGGTAGATTGTGCTTTTTTATTTGATAAATTGGGTCCATTTTCGTTAAGAGATATTAATGGCCAATGATTGTCAATTCCTATTAGTTTGATATTGGTGGTGGTGGTGGTGATGGTGCTGCTGCTGCTGCTGCTCGTAGTGGTGATAGTAGTGGTGATGGTGGGGTGTGTGTGTGTGTGTATGTGTGCGTGTGTATGCATGTGTGTTTGTTGCTCGCCTTTTAGTTTTGCCTATATGAGGTTTGGTATTTCCTATGTTTTCTTGTGTGTACTCTTCCTCCTTAGACTGGGATTTTTCTTCTAGTATCTCCTGTTGGACTGGTTTTGTTAATAAATATGTAAATTTGGCTTTATCCTTATTTTCCTTATTAATGGTTTTGGAAAGTTTTGCTGTGTATAGTACTTTGGGTTGAACATCTTGGTCTCTTAGGGTTTGGAACATATATGTCCATGTCCTTCTGGCTTTTAGAGTCTCTGTTGATAAATCAAGTATAATTATGATAAGTCTGCCCGTATGTGTCATTTGTCCTTCTTCCCTTGCAGCTTTAATATTCTTTCTTTGATCTGTACTTTTAGTGTTTAGATTACTATGTGGTGGGAGAATTTTCTTTTGTGATCTAGTCTATTTGTTGTTCTCTGATCTTCTTGCATTTTTATTCTCCTTACTTTCTTTAGGTTCAGGAAATTTTTATCTAGGATTTTGTTGAAAATATTTTCTTTGCCTTGGAGCTAGGCATCGTCTCCTACTTTGGGTGTTACCATGCTTAAGTTTGGTCACTTTCAGTGTCTCAGTTTTGTTGGATGATTTGGTTCAGAAACTTTTTAAATTTAACATTTAATTTGACAGATATTTTCATTTCTTCAATCACATGCTATACGCCTGAGATTCTCTCATCCATCATTTATATTCTGTTTGTGAGGCTTTCTGCAGTTTTTGTGCTTTTCCTTCAGTTTTCCCTCTCCAGAATTCCTTCAGTTTGTGTTTTCTTTATTGCATCTATTTCCATTTTCAGGTCCTGAATCCTTTTATTCATTTTCTTCACACATTTGATTTAAATTTCTTGTATTTTTTTAAAGGATTTGTTCGTTGTCCATTTAAAGGCCTCTATCATCTTTATAAGATTGGATTTAGGGTCATCTTTGCTTGTGTTAGGATATCCAAGGCTTATAGTAGTAGAACAGTTATGCTTGATTGGTGCCATATTGCTTTGTTTCTGTTTGATTATGTTCTTAAACCTTTAGCTATTTAGTTGTTCCTTGTCTTGGCTAGATGTTTCTATTGTTGACAGGACTTGCTGGACAGTTGAGAAGGGTAATGGAGCTGAAAATGGAGCTCCAGGAACTGTATAATGCTCACATCTCCTGGCTATGCCTCAAGTGAAACTGCATGGTTCTGGGGTCTTATAGGCCATATGTATACCAGGTGTACCTGGCTGGCAGGGGTTGCTTGCGAGAGCCTTATCCTGGATGTTCCTCTAGCCAGGGATGCTACCTAGAAAGGGAAGGCAATGGAACTGAGAGGAGAGTGGACAGGTTGCAGCGTACCTGTACTAGTTTTGCCCCAGATATTCCCAACAGGCAAGGGTCAGGCAACGTCTAAACTGGGTATTCCCAGACCCCCTCAGGAGGGATGACAACCAATAAAATATTTTGGTTGTTTGTTTTCTGGAGTGAGACAGAGTTCTTTTTTTATGTCTATCAATGTACCCCTGTCCTGTCCCATCTTGCCTACCACTCTATTAGCCATGGCAGTAGTATACTGCCACTGGGTAGGGATAAGGACTATATGAATTACGGGTAAAGAAAAAATATAAGGGATTAAAGGTAGATTGAACCTTGTTATTGTCTACCAAAAATATGAGGCTAAAAGTCTTACACTTTTAAAAAGTGTACATTTTTTCTTACACTTGTTGCATACGTTACATAATAACATATTTATATGTAAACAATGTATGTAAAATGTTTTTAAAATTAGTGTGAGATTTGTGATATTATTTTGTTTAAAAGGATTCACTTCTATCAACTGCTAAGGAATTTTAAGATACAATAAGAACAAAAAATCTATACAGTCAAAAATATATTAACATTGGAAGTTGTGGTATTTGAAGCTGAATTTTACCTTAAAGAACACTGTAATTATCTTATATATCAAAAAATAAAAAAAATGCTACTCAAAGGAAAATTTAATTATTGAATAAAGATTACAAAATATTGTATAATTTTTTAAAAAAAATTCTGTATAACCAAAAGAGAAAGGTAGAAAATTTTGACATTTTAAGAAGGAATATGTACTGTAGCATAGGATGGAGAGGGTTGGAGAGTCTTGTTAAATATTTTCTTTTTGATCATTAAATACCATAGCTTTTATCACATAGAATTTATGACGGATGGATGCTTTCATAGTATTTTATTGATTTTAGCTATTCTAGTATTGATTAAAAGCATTCTATATCTTGAATGCTGTTTCCATTAAGTAATCTTGGGTCATGCAAATGAAAGAGGCAATGTGACCATATTTGTAGTCTCTTGAAATGTAACCATGAACAGTAATGAAGTTTGATTTTATTTTTGGTCTGTTAAGTCTTTATAAATGCTTAATGCATAACTCAAAAATCTGTAGAATGAATCAAACAGTGACATATTAGAATTAATTTTTATATGGAATATTAATTCCTTACAATTACAAACACACACACACACATACATATATATGAAGAAAAAAGATTATTATTTCTTTAATTTTCCAGAAGCAAATACGACTACAATTATAATTTTAAAAGCTTCCCCTTTATTACAGTTCTTAATGAAGTAGAGATTGGTAGATCAATAAAACAATTCACCAGAATAACCAAGTTATGTATAACTTGACCTTTCTTCTAATGATGAGTATAAATCTGATTAATTATATGATAACTCACTTAAAAATTTATAAAAATTGATAATAGGCACAAGAAGCGATTAACATTATTTCAGGTAACAATGCAAACATGCTATTCAAATAATATATTCAGAAATCCTATTTCACTGTTTTCATAGATAGAAAAATGCAAAATAAAACATTCTATTTCAATGCACTTTGGGTCTTGCCGTTTATTTAATGAGCAAGAAGAAGATCATATTTTAGTGGAGAATGAGATGTAAATAGAGCTGTACTAATTGCAAGGGATTAGATCAATCACTGAGTTGAAATACCTAATTTCTTACTGATACAAAACTCTTTACCAGTAGGCCCATTTTAGCATAGTTTTTCTCATCTTGTGTATTTCCAAATCTTCCTTTATCTTTTGATCTTGTAATAGAGTCTATTTTTTAGAATAAAGTCTAGCTGCAATAGTACTGTTAATAGTCTTATTTTTTACTGAAATTTTCTTAGAAGGATCACAAGAGATTTGATAGGAATTTCAACTCTTCATACACAACACACTGAATACTTTGACTTTCAATCTTTTTGTATCCATGAACTTCATGAATTAGTTGGCTAATAACTTGCAATACTTGCAGGTATAGTTTTTGACTTTTGTTGTCTAGGTTCTGACTTTCTGCTTATGCTAACTACCATGATCTCTTTGTGTTTTGAAGCACGTTTAAACCTATAACAGTGTCCAATATAATTTGCTGGGAGAAGAGACTAGTGGAATGACAGGCAAATGAGAAAGACTTACTATATGTAGTAATCTATAATTCATACTTAGAAATACACCAGCATCACTTAAGTAGATAATGTAGTTCCATGATTCTAGCAAAATCTTTATAGAATTCAATACTATATCACTGACCTAAGTATGACATGAAAAATGGGATTTTTTGTTTATTGATTTGTTTGTTTTATTTTGTTTTTAGAAAAAAACCACAAATACTTGGTTTAAGAAAAACAAGATATCACAAACTCCTCAGTTTTAAACTTTCAATATAAGTTTTGTTGTCTCTTATTATTTTAGAGTGAAATATACAGAAGTCTAAGAACCAACAAAAGGTGAACCAGCATGCAGGCATCCCAAAGAGTAGAAATGCTAAGGATGGATGCAGGTGGGAAATGTGGCCCTTGGGAAGGGACTGTGATGATCAAAGAAGCAGGTTGTGGACACTAAAGAAGGTTTATGAATGAGAAGATTTATGAATGAAACCCACAGTAAAACATATTTTAAGGACAAGCTTGTTTTATGGTAGATCGTAGTAAACATCTTGTCAGCCTCCATATAGGAATATTTTACAAAGCTTGACTCACTTACAGCTCAGTAGCTGTAGTGTATGATAAAAGTGCTCACTATGAAAGATAACTTAATATATTCATCCTCACTTCCAGCATCAGATGTTGGTTTTCCCTAATTTACCATCTCTTTAAATTTCAATGATATTTAAAAATTATTTTAGTTGTGCCACGAAACTAAGGATTTATTATGAGAATCATGTGAGGTAAAATAGAAAAGCAAAGAAACATGTGGCATGCTGAAGGATGAGTATAAAAGAAAAGTAAAGAAGGAGAGAAATATTTGTCCTGACAGCGCAGCACACTGTCTCAAATTCCTCTTCTTCACATGCATAGCTAAAGTCCTGCTCAAACACTGAAGAAGATGTGAGCTTTTCTAAGAGAAAGGTCTGTATACATTTTCCTCTTAAAACAAAATTATGTTATTACCTATATTTATTCTAATTTCTTATTATGGTTTATTGGGCTGCATTAGAGATGTATCATAGACATGTCAGAGTAGGTTATAGGGTCAGAAATAGTTGAAGGGCTACCCTTGGTATGTGTAATTAGCAGAAAGGAAGACTTCTTAACAGTATGGAGAGATTTTTTTTATCCTGCTTTAATCAAACTTTGAATTCGAATTTGAATCCTGTTTATTCATTGCCTGAATTCTGAGAAAAAAATCTAGATTTTTCTGATTTTTTTATTTATTCTTTTAGGTTTCATCCAGTAAATTGTTATCATATTTATTGCTGTCTATAAATCTTTTAAGATTTTTCTTTGTTCTGCATAGTTTTGTGACTCAAGCTAGAGTCATATGAAAGGAGGGAAAATCAATTGAGAAACTGGCTCCATTAGATCCAGCTATAAAGCATTTTTTTAATAAGTGATTTATTGCAGAGGTCAAGTCATTGTGAGTGATGTAATATCTGAACTAATGGTCCTAGGTTCTAGAAGAATGATGACTGACCAAGGCAGTAATCTGTTCTCCTTTATGGCCTCTGCATCAGCTAGCTCCTGCCTCCATGGGTTTTGTTGTTGTTGTTGTTGTTGTTGTTTTTGTTTTTTTATTGTTTGACTTTCTGTTTTAACGCCTTTAAATGATCAACAGTGATGTGGTCCTGTAAGCCAAATAAAGCCTCTGCTCTCTAAGTTGATTTGGGCATGGTGTTTCACAACAACAGAAATCCTAACAAGAACACTTTCAGTCAAGCAATTTCATATTCTTTATCTTAAAATCCTGACAACATTTACTAAAAATCATGAAGTGCAGTTAGTGTTGGCTAACTACTCCTGAGAATAAGGCATATCCTGCAATATGGTTGATAACCTGCAGTCACTCAGTAGAAGTCAATAGGCTTTTTCTATTCCATCAACTAACATTTGTGATTAGCTTGTGCTGTGATTTCATCCAGTTTTGTGCAGGTCTTGTGCATGCTGGTTTATAAGCATTAGGTCTATTGTGTCTGGAAAATGTGTCTAGCTAAAATTTTCAACCACATCTGGTTCTTATAATCATTCTGCAAATTCTTCTGCATAGACCTAAGCTTGAAAGAGGAATGTAATATAGATAACCCATTCTAGGCTGAGCAACAAATAAAACAAATTAACTGAATAGACTGTTTAATAGATGGTGATCCCAATGCTTCCATTATCAAAATCCTGCTCAGAAAAAGTCTAGGTTTTCATCTGTAAATGACTGATAATGAAGATTTTTTTCCCAGTGTCTTATTAAAAAAAAAGTTCTATGAGTTGCCTATCTAATATTACCTGATAGAGGCAGGAATATTTTAACATAGAAACTAATCAATGTGAACGTATTACATCACTAATACATCATTGCTATAATTGTATGTTTTGGATATTTATGTTTTCATATGTGCTTAGCATGATTTTACATATATATCTGTACATTGTGTACAGCCATTTAATTCAATCTAACTTTTATCAGTAAAATGATCTATTGGTTCACATGGCAATCTATTAAAAATGACAGGTTTCTGTGTGGTTTTTGGAGTACTCAAGTTATACTATAATTTTCCAGGATAGCAGTTATGAAAGATATTGTCTAGTCATAGTACGTAGTAAACTAAGCGGGATATATAAAACTTTAAAATGAGGTCACTTATTGTTGTTAGATGGAGGATAGAAAAGTATATAAAGCCTAACTATTACAAAAGTTTTAAAAGCCTCACAATTATTTGGAGTTATTTTCATTTTAAATAGGAAAAACAATATAATAAGACAATACAATATACCATGTTAAATAATTTTCATGTTAAAATAAAAAATAATGTAATTTAATTATTTGTAATTCTTTTAAAAACACTAATGAAACTCCTCCATTGTAACTATACTTTCTGGTTAAACTATTAATTTGTGGTTTCGCTAAGATTGAGTGAGCTATGTCTCTTGGCACTTTGAATAAAACTATAAATAGAAAAAATATAGTACAGCTGTAATAGTGTGAATCTTTGTATTTTAAAAGAAATAGCATCTTAATGTGAATATAAATATAATTTATTCAATTACATATTATTTATTATTGTCTATTAATTAAAGTAAACAAATAAGAAAATTAAATTTATATTAACCAAATGAATATGCAAATTAAATGTTATACTTTTTTCTTATACTTTTTCTATAACGAAATTATTTTCTTAATTTGTATCAGCTTCTTTCTTTAGCCAAATTTGAATAGTTTCAGATGCTCATCTATCTAACATTATATGAAGGCAATTTCTTAGTTTATATATACAAATGAAATTCTAAGTTATGCGTTAAGTAATAAAATACAGGGCATGAAGTCATTTTTAACCTACATTCTCAGTAATGTGTTTTTGATACTTTAAAATTTAAGTTAAAATAAAATTAGTTAAAATTTATGTTTCCTTTAGCTTCTAAACAATTAATTTCATTATCTTTCAAACAAGAAGTAATGGTGACATTTCTAATTGAGAAGCTGTTCAGGAAGTAACAATTTGGGTTCCATTAGAAAAACTTCACTTGTGATTTTGAGCGGGAACAGATTTCTAATGAATTATTTACGCAGCCAACTGTAACCACTCCTTCTGTGTTGTTTCAGAATTTTTCATCAATGTTCACAGACCTCATTTTTCAAAATACATATCATTTTTCCCAATAAATCAAGCAATGCCTGTGGGAAAATATTACACTCTTTCATGTAGAAAGGATACAGGGAAACAATATTTAAAACTTACCAAGTGTAACTGATAAACTCTCTTGCCTGCTATAAATTGTAATTAGCTGTTAACCACTGTTTTCTGAACCATGCTTGGGCTTATCCAGACACAGTAGATTGTTCAATACTATACTGTTTATTATTAGAAACGCTTCTCTCTCACACACACTTGTTTAAAATTGTTGACATTAAAGATGTAAATAAATAAAGCTTGGAATCAGATAAAATACATGATAAAATTCCATATGTAGAAGTAGAAGACTTTAATTCTGAAACATTTTTATTTTTCTTAAAAATTTAAAAGCACATGAACCCATTTCCCATTCTTAGATGTGGTTAGCACAAAGTTATTGTGTCAATTTATAGAGTTAGACAGTTTGTCCTTTTGTGACACAGCTGTAAAAAGTCAGGAAGTTTTGATGTCTCTCTAGCAAGCTCCAATTCACTTTCTACTCTGAGTTATGTTATGTCCATACTGCATGTTTCTGATTCTAACCAGGCCCCTTTAGGACATTAGTTTCACACTATCTGATGACTAATTAGGTTGAAAGCAAATTTGTTGCTTGTTGTTGTGTAAAAGAGAACTATTTTATAAGAAAAATGTTTCAGGAGAAATAGATGCCTAATGAAGACATAAAATTAGTGTGGTTTATCACTGAGTTCTAATGCCTAAAGAAGCAATGACTAGACATGGCTTATCAGACTTGTGGTGAATAATGTTTAGTTCTTTCATTGTGAGTAAAAACATTATAACGTGGTTAAATTTTTTAAAGAGAAACTATATAATGAAGCTGCTAGATCTACAGCTTCATGGATATTAACACCAAAGCAACATTTGTTTTCTACTATTTCTAATGAGACCACTTTCTATATAATTAAAAGTTTTATTTTCCTACAAGAAAGTACTCATCAAGATCAGCCCATAAGTTGGGTTGTTAAGTGAAACCCATATTGTGAATTATTGTGTACATTATTTCCCTAACAAGCATAATTCTGTGCTCTAAAGTTTGGCCAAATTAATGATTCCTCTGTATTTACCTTAGGAAAGACAAAATTTGAATAGACATAAAATATTTCTGTAGTAAAAATTATTTTTCTATAATGTTTAAATATTTGTATAAAGCATTTAACATGTTTTCCAGTAGTTTACTATCTGATTAAACTCTTCACTGTCCAGTCAATATTTTTTTTACTATTTTATAGTTTGATTAGTCAAAAAAAGAGTAGATGTCTACGTGGTTTAAGTCATTTATTGTCCTTTTGTCCTTTGATAGGACTGGATTTACATTCCCAGCACAGACATGGTGGCTCCCACCAATCTACAGCTTCAATTTCAAAAAATCTAATACCTTCTTCCGACATCCCTGAGCACCAGGCATGCATTCAAGACATCTAAATGTCTATGTAATATTTGCTATTCCAATACACCCGTAGATCTATACTTCATGGTTTGAAATTTTTTATTCCCTTGGACCTTGAATAGTGTAATGGTTTTTCTAGTTGGAATCTAGTGATGTCAATAACATTGTGCAACCATGTACCAACTTAGTCACAATAAACCAGCTAATCTATTATCCTTACGAATTTTCATGATACTGTACTTTAATTTTCAAAGAACTAAGGACTGGAGGTGACTCCAGGGGTTTGTCTTCTAAAAATTATTATTATGTTTTCCCTGTTAATAAAAACATAAAATAATGGGGCTTACCTGATTGTGCATTTGCTCTCCAAAGAGTGCTGTCATTTGGGGATCTGTGTAACCAGAAGGACATGAAGCTTCGTGGGATGAAAGTGCCTGTGGAAATAGCACTGAGAATTTACACTTAAGCTTTGAAAGTTTTTTTCTGAAGAAATATGCTCCTCCTGCCCTTACTAATATATGATTGCCTTTAATTGAACTATAGGTTTAAACTGTATGCATAGTAAACTGCTCTTGCTTAAGTCGTTTTTGTTGAGTATTTGGTCATGTTGATGCTGCCTGTGCCCTGTACTATTTGTTGCTCTATCCTACCTGTCCTTGGGGGTTGGAGGTGAGGTGGTCCAGAGTCAAGGACACAGACTCCAGGAACAGGTGAGAAATGCTGCTGCAAGCTCCTTTAATACCCTCCACCCACGCCCCATTGGTCCCAAGAAAGCATCTCTTCTAAGCTGCAGTTCCTGATTGGCTAGCATTGTCTGAGCCAGCAATCCTTGATCTCTCAGGCAGTCCTCAATTAGGTTCCTCCTGAAGGAGATGCTTTTGCAGATGCGCGGTCCCTGAGGTTTATGAAGAGGCGGTCCTTCCATTCCTGCTACACACTGACAAAAAAAAAAAAAAAAAAAAGAAAAAGAAAATAAAGAATCACTAACACAATTTATGTTTGTACAGGATTACAAAACTTCAAAGAAATCCTGATGCACAGGCTTTGGTCCTTTTGCCCTTTGCCTTCAGCTATAGGAAGATATCTTGCTGTTTCCTCTTAGTAACATACAACTTCCAAATAAGCAAGGTGAAAACATAATAGACCTATCACAGTGTATGATGTACTAAGTTGGTAAACAAACAAGTTGTAAAAGTGAATTGAGTGCATAGTTCTTTGAACTCGTCCTTTTGTTCCACATATTTCAATATGTAGTTTTTAAAGAAGTTAATGGATTTAATTGTTTCTGTATAACTATGGGAATAATTATTTACATCAAATGTAAATTTAAAGTATAACTTACTGAAACAGTGTTTATATTACATGTGTTCTCATTGGTATAGAATGTTTGCATTTTTAAATTTTAAAAGCTCAAGTATTACAATTTTACCATTTTATTAGCCAGTAAAATTTAAAATTAGAAATGATGGAAGAAAATCAGAAATAATATGAGTCAAAAGAAATAAAAAACACTGCAGCTAGTAACCTTCGTAATTTTGTGAGATATTTAGTTATTCAAATAATTCAAGATAAGAATTTTAAAAATTGTTTTATAGTTATAATTTATGAGGCAGGTGTCTAAAATAGATTTAGAGGTAGATAACCGAAATGAAAAATGTTGACACTAACATGTTGCTTTAGTTTCTTTAAAGCATATCTCTCTCTCTCTCTGTCTCTCTGTCTCTCTCTCTCTCTCCCTCTCTCATGTGTGTATGTGTGATTGTGTATGTGTGCATGTATGTGCAAGAAAGTGACAGTGAATATGTCAGGATAAGTGACCAAGTGATCTTCCCCATATAACTTGCTTAAGACAGGATCTTTATGTTTTTTGTTTTTGTTTTTTTTTCTGCTGCATATATTAAGCTAGCTGGACTACCAGCTTCTAGGATTCTTCGCAAAAGTTGCAGTAAGAACTCTTGGATTACAAACACCTTTGCTGAGCATCTGGTTTTTGTATGGGTTTAGGGATTCATACTCAAGTCCTCATAATTATGTGACAAGTGCTTCTACAAAATGAGCCTTGTCCTAGACTCTCTGATATTCTTGATATAACTGATTCTTCTAATATCCTTTATAGATTAATATAAGTCTTTTATATATTCCTTCATTGGAGATTATAAAACACAATCAAATATACTGCATTTATAAAATGATATAAAACATTCTTGATATACATTAAGATAGATAGATAGATCCCCTTCATAAAAAAAAAAAAAACTTAAGGCAGGAAAAGTTCATTATGCATACAGATTGAGGAGAATATATACATATATATATATGATACAACTTTGTTCACATTAAAAGAGAAATTCAAAAGAATGATATTAAGACCATATCTAACCAAGTTCAGGGTATTTTTCTTTGTAGTCATATCTTAGTAGTTCAATTAGTTCTCTAATAACAACATGGAAATAAATGGTAACAAATACCAGGGAATGCTATCAGAAGCTCATCAGACAAAAGAATTCAACATTAAATTTTTGAATTGTAGTAGACAGAAAAAGATAAAATTCAATTCAATTGACTTAAATTTTACTTTACAAAATAGAAAATATAAAATAATTTGCTACCTGAATCCATGCTATGTTGAAAAAGACTTGTAACTTTCAAAACATCACCCAAAGATAGGGCAAAGAGGAAAGTCAGCTTACACCCATAGTCACAGGTTTTTGGTTGCTTTGAATTGCTTACATGCAACTTATTGTGACTTTGCAGTTAAAGTCTGCAAAGTTAGAGATCACATTTGTTATATAGGCCTGAGCAGATATTTGTGTGCCAGTGAGTTTGCTCACCAGGTGTACAGACTGGCAACCCCAAGCCAGTTAACATGAATTCAGTCTTCAGTACTCACTCACAGAAAGAGGAAACAGATTCTAACAAGTTGTCTCTGTGTTCCACACATAGGATATGGCACATGTGTCATCCCCACACAAATAAGTAACATAAATTAATTCAAAGTTAAAATAATCCAATAGCTTTTACCTTCCCTTAAGTACCTGGATTATGTGAAGGTTAGCCTACTCAAAAGATTTATGAAGACTGATATGCTTGTTTCAGTTTCTTCATTTACAAAGTCATTTTTAAAAGATATTATTAGAATAAATTTTGACCATGACAAACAAAATATTATTCTTCAAAAAGTGGACTGGCAGATCCTTGCCTTAACCTGTTTTTTCAGGTATGACTATTTATGAATAAACACAATTTATATAGTTCTTCTTTGCATTTATGATCACCAGAGAAAGTAAATAGGCCAATCACTTTTCAAATCAAAGTTGGTACAGGCAATATGGTATTTCAAAAAGCCAACAATAAAGATTACACTTGTAGCCGGGCAGAGGTGGCGCACCTTTAATCCCAGAACTTGGGAGACAGAGGCAGGTGGATTTCTGAGTTCGAGGCCGGCCTGGTCTACAGAGTGAGTTCCAGGACAACCAGGGCTACACAGAGAAACCCTGTCTTGAAAAATAAAAAACAAACAAACAAAAGAGAAAAATTATGCTTGCATTGTCTAACTTATTTACAGTACTGTGACAGAACATAGTTATCACAAGATTGAAAGTATAAGAACAAATGAGTCACATAAGCTCAGTGCATCTCATGATTAATTTTTAGGGTCAATAAAATATATATACATAATGGAGAAATATGCCTATGTTATAAATATAATGATAATTTAGGAAACATAGCTGTTTTAAAATATTTAAAAAGTGAAATCATGTAAATTTCAGTTAAATGGATATAACTAGAAAGCAAACAAACAAAACAAAGAAACAAAACAAAACACCCTGGGTGAGGTATCCTAGAGTCAGAAAGTGAGATATGGTATATATTTGCTTAAATGTGGATATCAACTATTAAGTTAACAATAATCAAGCTACATTCAGTAAAACCACACAGTACAGATATCCACATAGAAGTGGCACATAGATCTCATTAGGAATGGTAAATACATAGATATAGCTAGATGTACAGGCTGAATAGGAGAATAAAATGGAAAAGGTGAAGGAAGAGGAGGATGCAAAAGGGAAAATAGGGAGAGAGAGCTAAAATGAAGGGGCATTTGAAGAGTCATATGGGAACCTAATACAAAAGAAGCGTTCTAAAGTTTATACTTATATAAAGCGATCTAAATAAAGGGGACACAGAGCTCTGACTGGCCATTTATTGTCACTAAACAAAGCTTCCAGGGCTGCAATTGGGTTCCATCTAATTCAGTTATTTGAAAAAATGGTCTTATGGGAAATCTGAAACATCCGAGGCTTGAAAGTCTAATGTCAAGAGGTATGTATCCATTTTACCAGACTGAAGTAAAGAAAGATAGGAAGATACTGTTTTTTCCTCAAATTTTCCATATCTTTTCAGAAGATGTCGACTTCCTGTTAGTCATCCTTTGACACCTGCCCAAAGATGAGTCTCTTAAGTGAATTCAGTGATTCTAAAGCTTCTCAATGTGATAATCTATACTATTCACTTCATACACTAATTGTTTGGGCAGCAGAAAACAGCAAAATGCAATATAATAGAAAGCAGTAATATAGTGAGCAGATTAAATATTAAAAATAGTATCATAATGTTTCTTTGTCATAAATAAAGGCTTCATAAAAATGTCTCATGTCTTTTTTATCATGACTATTTTTTGTGAGGTAAAATGTTCCTCATTTTTCTTTAAAATTTTACAAATGGAAGAAGTTTGTGTATGATCACTATATTATATACAATACCTATACTAAAACCAGACTTTGAATTTAAACTGCGAAGCTCCACATTGACTTACCTTTTAAACAGAAAATATATGCTTGAATCAATTTAATGATTTAGTATTTTAACCTGTACTCACAGTCTTCACTAAGTCAATATACTAACATCACAAATCCAGGGGCTTCATTGTTTCTGCTTCAACCATAAAAAAGTTACAGGTATTCAACATTTAAAACCTTGAAGACATTTTTACAAGACAGTAGGATGTTACTGGATATTTTAATGAACACTTCTTAATTTTTTCTTATAATGTGGATTAGTCAAGTTAAAAACACTAAGCTTAAAATAAGAAGATGAAATGGATAGTAAATTGAGTACGCTGAAATATATTCATTTGAGGAATTAATTTACAAAGTTGAAAACATAATTACTTTCTGATTGAAATACATTTTTCTCTTATGGACATTTATTTTTAATTTATTAATTTCAGTGCTCATTACACTCTGATTAAACTCTCTTTCTGAAGGAAATAAGATTTGAAGTGCCTTGCATTGTGTTTATTATCTTTTTTTTTTTTAATGCAGGAACTGTAGCTGTGACATCAACTTGAATCTTTTGTGTATACTCTTTGTCTTTAGTTTCTAATTTAAGCTTATTGTTTTGAAAGGAAAATAATGTATGACAAGTCAGTTACTGCATGATGAAAATGTATTAAAAGTGAATACCAAATCCACCTTTAATATTTTAATTTTAATGAAATTATACTCAAGCTTTGCAAATCATGAAAAATTTAATACACGTACCTGTGGCTAACATACAATATTCTCTTCTCTTCACTTGATTCTAATAGCTATTGTTAATGCATTTATTGTCTTATCAGTTAACTAGTTTATTAGATGTTGGAAAATGTAAAAATTGCAATCCAACAGTAAGTTTTAGATTAAACTCATTACACTCTTCCATACATTCTACACACAAGAAATAGCCTTCATATTTGAATCTCCTACTTCAACTGAGGAAGGGGACTTTTGAGCTTTGTCATCCTGTTACCACTTAACAACTGAGTCACTGTTAAACTTCATTATAAGACAGTAATAGGAATTATATGTAAGCATATAAATATACATGCTCAGAAAACAATGTATGTTGGAATACATAGGATGAGTTATGGTCACTAATAATTAAAAATAACAAACAAAAATTTAAAGGTTTTATAATATCAGTTCAAAAATTAGTAGGTCAACATCACTGAAGGGTGGAAGGTTTGGAGAAAGCCTAATTAAAGATATGAAAACAAATTCATGAAAGAAATATTAGATGATATTGAAAGATTTGGAAACCAAAATTTATATGCTTACCATAATTTACAAAAATATTTAGTTTTTTTAAGATTCAATTTTATTTCTTATTTATGAGTATTAATGCTTTCTCCAAGTTTCTACCCTGACTTTGACCATTTAGTTTTCATAAAAAAGACACACACAACCTTTATATTTAAAATTAGCCTTAAATAGCACAAGAGCTGGGCAGATATCTATATTCTATGCTATTAGAATCTGTTTTCCTATCGATAATCCTGAATTATTACTTACTTCTTACTATGTTTCCTCTGGACTGCTCTTAGCTCCCACAGGCCAGCCCTCAGGACCACATTTTTATGCCTTATCCTTTCTCCTCCTGCACCTTCTTCTTCTCATCTTCCTCTGACTCCAAACCCTGGAAACCTAAACACCATCCATGTCTCTTCTGCTCAGCTAATGGCTATTGGTGTCTTAGGAAAAAGTAATGCAGAGAGCATAAATTTGAGACACTGTATTTTCAGAAAACCATATGGATACAAGAGAAGAAAGCTGGGAAAGAACTCAAGCCTAGATCTGAGACTTAAATATTTCTTCATGATCCAAAAGATTTGAGAAATCATTGTTCCATTTTCACAATTACCCACAATCTGAGGAATCATCAAAAGTGAAGAGTGAGAAAATTAAAGATTTGGGGGATAGTGATATAAGTAAAACGTCCGTTAAGCTAAGATATGTCTCAGAGTTAAGAATGTGTACTATTTTATAGAAGAATGGACCTCATTTCCCAGCACTCTGGGAGGATGGCTTACAACTACCAGCTTCAAAAGACTTCTGGGGTAGCTGTTCTCACGTGTGTATATACAGATTTAATACCTAGATAATTAAAAAACAAAATACATCTTTAAAAAATGTCTTCGTAACCTATGAGTAAAATGCTCTGAATGTATGTATGTGTGCATGTGTGGGGTATACAGTAAAATTCTTGGGATTTATTCATATTTCATATTTATCCATGACCAATGATAATTCAATGCTTCCTTATATTTTAGCTCTTTGATTGCTGTATGATTTATTGGTTGCTATCAGATAAGATTTGTACATCAGCTTAAGAAAATATTAAGGATATGCAAGACACAGTATATTGAGTCTTCCAGTACATAAATGAAAAAAAAAAGGCCATACTAACATAATCACACATACGTGCAGAAAAGTTTCAAATGTGCATAACTAAGCTTCTAGAGAATATGGAGATGCTTCAGTGGGTGATATGGGTTTCACACCATGATTAGAAATTGAGTCCCCATTCCCAGTGCCTGGTTCCCTGTGATCCAAACGCTGTGAGGCATAAAACAACAAATAATTAAGGCTTGCAGGTCAGTCCAGCAGAATCAGTGAGTTATAGATTTATTGTAAAATTCTATCTCAAAACCACTGGGATGATGGCTCAGAGGTTAAAAGAACTTGATATTTTTCCACAGGACAAAGGTTTGATTTCAGTACATACATAGGGGAAGGGAAGACAAAACCATCTATAACACCAGTTCCTGGAGTTCCAAAGACACACTCAAAATGTTTATATGCAAACTAAAACAAGCTTGGCATTAACTCAGCCTTGACTTCTGATATCTATTCCTGTATGCATAGGCATGTGTAATTTCACATAAGGCTTCACCACACCAATACTCTACACACACACACACACACACACACACACACACACACGCACGTGTGCACACACATACTATAATAATAATAATAATAATAAAAATAATAATAATAATATTCTTAAGGAGGAAGAAAATTGTAATAATAAAATGATGTTATGAATCCAAGTACTAGAATATTTAAGATTTTTAAATTAATTTTTATTTACATACCAAATGTTGCACCCCTCTAGGACTCTCCTACCAGAATTCTTCTCCCTGCGTCCCCTTTCTCCTTCATCTCTGAGAAGGTGGATTCCCCGCTTTCCCCAGGCATCTACCTTCTCTGAGGCATCAAGTCTCTAGAGAATTACAAGCATCCTCTCCCACTGGGGCCCGAAAAGACAGTCAGTCTTCTGCTACATATGTGCCAGGGGTCTCCGATCAGCAGCCCATGCTTGTTCTCTGGTTGGGTGTTCAGACTCTGGGAGCTCCCTGAGGTCCAGGTTAGTTGACACTGTTGGTATTCCTATGGTGTTGCCATCCCCTTCAGTTAATATTTTTTAAACAAAAGAGAACCAACTTATAAATAATACATATATTGAAAACAGATCAATTTTATGATTCACCCAAAATATATGAGTGAAATTTTCTTTCTGATTTGCCTAGTATGAATATACTGTTCCTTAAACAGTTGATAATCTAAAACGGAATGTTTTAAAGTCATTTAAACACCACTGTAAATTTCTTTTATCAGACTATTTTATAGTACTTATAAATGTAAAGAAATTTAAAGTTCAAAAATGTAAATGTAGATAAATAAATTTGTTGCACATGTAAAATGCAATACTGAAATAGAATAAACAGAATATTGCAATCCTTTTTATTTTTTTTCAATTCTTGAAGATCTGGCCATTGATATAAATTAAATCTTAGTAAGTTTTTTCACAGGAATAGATAATTACTCAAACTGTCATCACAAATATATTGATATTTACATTATTTTTGTATAAATGCACTTTCAGATCATGCAGGGAAGGGGAGATGCCAGTTTACTAGTGGATAAGATTATAGAGAATTTTTACTAGGATTCAACCTTAACCTTTTTAACTATTGCATAGTTATTAAAATCAATTACAAGCAAGTAATACTCAAATGTTTGGTATATAAATAAATTCTTATTTATTTTCTTATTTTTAAAGTTAATATATTGAAATGTTCCTATATACTATGTGATTATTATATTTAACCTCAATCCTGAGAGCTTATATATTTAATCTTAAAGATATTTAGCTTCTTGCTTATATGTAGACATTTTCTGCCAATTTCTGCTATGAATCTACTTTCCTGTTTTCTATTGCTATGTGTGCCTCATTTACTTTTCAACAGTTTAAATTGCAGGGAAAGAAAGAATGGATTAAATAAATACTATGATAAATTAGGTCATGAGTACAAAAAATTTATGTTTATGCTCTACTGTGGTCAATTAAGTGTGTAATAGCATATCTATAAAATTATGTACATTTTATCTTATATACACATTATTTTTAAGAAATGCTAATGATTATCTGAGCTGTTTGAAATATTATGCCAAGAGACACTCCTTTCAGTGTTGCTATAAACATTCACTTTGTCAAATCTGTATTATCTGCAAAGCACTTCAGAGTGAAGTAAGATGCTATAAAAGAAACCATGTGGCCCTGGCAGTTTTATCTATGTGCCTGTGCACATCGCTTGCTTGCTTGTCTGTTCTGTATTACAGTCAAAGCTATAGCATTGTTTTCATAATCATTCGCTGCCCTCCTCTTTTTATCAGGTGAACAAAAATGGAAAGGGATATTGACTAGCTAAATGCACATCTCTAAATCTTCACATTGCCTGGCTTCCACCTGGTTTTGGAACTATGTGATAATGGGTGGAGATTGAAACATAGATAAAAATAAAGATATCAATATATTTACTTATTAGTTTCTTGGTTTGAAATCATGTTTCAGTAACTTTGCATCGCTTCTGTTTCTAATTGGGCCTCTGTATTAAATATGGCCTTACTCCTGTTATACCTGCAATACCCAACATGGAGGTGGCATTAACTCCATTCAGTGGGTACCATTTAAGGATGTTCTATACAGTGGTAGCATCAGTGTAGATCATAGTATTTAATTTATGAAATCATTCTTACCTTATATACTAAAGTGATCAATATGCCAAGGGTGTTAACACCAGTCCTGAAATGGGTACTGCTAGAAATAAACATTTAGGAATCACCTCAAGGTATACATACATGAAAAAATTTTCTGCGTGGGACTCCAAAGCTCAGGACATAAAAAAGGAAAAGTTCACATTTCCATTTAGTATAAACCAAATATGAAGTGGAATTTATCTGTGTTCTCTGGTAAATTATTCTTGATCCCTTATAAAAATAACAAATTCCTTAAAATTCATGTGAATAATTCTTATGCATAATGTTAAGATCTTTGTGATTTTATACTTTACATGTCATCATATCCATAAATAATACCTAAAAATTTGTGTGACTAAGATCTTACTCAGATTAAGCCAAATTTATAATCATCACATAGCTTTCTATAAAAACACAGTATATTTATATTGTAAAGCCAAATTGGTTACATTTTTAAATTGCTGTAGATAATGCTATTTGAATTTAAAATGTAAGTTTATTTTTATATTTTTCTTTTATAAACACTGTGACAGTAAACATTGCCATGTGCATCTGCATGACCATATGTTCATAAAAGTCCTTAGGGCATATATCTTGTAGTTGAAGCCTCATAGCTAGAATTAATTCACTTCAGGTTTCAATGACATTTTCCACAGTATTTATATATGATGCTGTGGAAGACTGTACAAACTTTCTTTGCCATAAGACAAATTAGTATTAAAATATTTAGATGTTTTATTAATTTATAGATCAGAAATGATATTGCAATAATCCTTGAATTTCATTGTTCTGGAAAATAAGTCTTCTTTCAAATATTTCTGCCAATTGGTTCATGACATTTACAATTTTGCCTCACTATAACCAAAATATTTGAGAGATCAATTAAATGAGGAAAGATTTATTTGGGCTTAGTTTCTGAGTTGGGTTTACAGTTGCTTTTCCTAAGCTAGTTATTCTTTGTTTTCAGCTCCACACAATATAGTGTGGTCTTATAAGAGGGGAAAAGACTTGAAGAAATGCCCAAGTCAGATTTGTCTATTAGATTGCACTGATTGATGAGTGACCAGGGAGGCCCATCCCATTGAAGGCAGTGCTATCTCTAGTGGTGAAGTCTGGGCTGTAAAAGGAAGAAAGCTGGATAAGAGCCATTACACAAATCACCAAGCAGCGTTTGTTTGTGGTTTCTTTCTTTTCTTTTCTTTTCTTTTCTTTTTTTTTTTTTTAATTATTTTACCAAGTACTGGTCATCAACACTGTAAATGAATAAAACATTAAGGATAAGTTCTTGAGGTAGTTTTGGCTTTTTAAAGTTGTTCTCAGAACTTATTAGGCTAATTTAATTCTTTTTAATTTTTTTGATAGTTTATTTACATTTCAAATGTCTCCCCCTTTCTAGATCTCCTGTTTGGAGCCTCCTATCCCCTCTCCCCTCCCCTGCCTCTATGGGGGAATTCCCCCACCCACCCACCCAATCACTCTCATCTTCCCTCCTTAGCATATAACACCCTCAGGCCCAAGGGTCTCTCTTCCCCCTGATGGCTAACAAGACCTTCCTCTGCCACATATGTGGCCAGCACCATGGGTCCTTCCATGTGTATTCTTTAGTTGGTGATCCAGTCTCTAGGAACATAGGGAGGTCAGGTCAGTGGACACTGTTGCTCTTTCTATGGGGCTGCCAACAGCTCCTTCAGTCTCTTCTTCAACTTCATCTGAGACCTCAAGCTCAGCCCAATGGTTGCTGTGAAGTGACTCTTGGGTATTTCGAACTTTTGGGCTAATAACCACTTATCAATGAGTACATACCACGTTCATTCTTTTGTGACTGAGTTACCTCACTCAGGATATTTTCAAGTTCTATCCATTTGCCTGTGAATTTCATGAAGTCGTTGTTTTTAATAGCTGAGTAGTATTCCATTGTGTAAATGTACCACATTTTCTGTATCCATTCCTCTTTTGAGGGATTCTTTGTGATTTCTGCTTAAGGTTCTGCTCTCACTTCCCTCTGTAAAGGACTTTGATGCGAAAGTATAAACCAAATAAACCCACTCCTCCAAAAGTTCTTTGTTGTCAGTGTCTTATCAGAGAAACCTAAAGGCAAATTAGAAAAACATCTGTTTATAACATCTGTTCTTGTTATGGTAGACATGAAGCAAAAATGCAAAAGAAACTTCCTTGTATAACATAGATTAAGGGAACAATCTCTAGTGGCCTGCTACTTCAAAGGAAGTCTCATCTCCTGCTTTCTATTCCTTCCCCAAATAGCAACTCTAACCATGATATATTATTCAAAACCTCAGCTTGTAGAGACTATTACACTTCCTTGCATAAAGTATTTGTAGCACTCCATTCAGAGTTTTCAAATGTACTCACATTGATAGTGTTTTGTCATAATAAATAATTTCTTATATTTGCAATATTTTATACAGAATATTTTTATTTGAGTGTGATCTTTCAATATTGAATTATATACAGTCTGGGTTTAGTTTAAGAAATTTCTATACAATCTAAACTATTCTCTTGAAAAAGTTTCTCTACCACACTACTCATTGATGTGGTACATTTATAAGAAAAAAGCCACAGGCATCTTCTTAAAATAACAATAGGTAACTGAGAAAAGATTGGAGCAAGAAAGATCAGCTTCTCCAGGGAAGAGCACACTAATTGGTTGAACAATTCCAAATAGTCAGTCCTGAAAAAAATAAACTCTCTCTCTCTCTCTCTCTCTCTCTCTCTATATATATATATATATATATATAGATAGATAGATAGATAGATATGTATATATGATATATATATATATATATATGACTGAGTAGGTTATATTTAGTAATATATGTGTTCTTGCACATATGTTTATAGACTTAATAACTATTACTAAAATAGGGGCCTATGCAATTGAAGGACAGTGGGTACGGAGATATAAGAGGGCTTGGGGAATGAAAAAGGTAGAAATGTTGCAATTATAATCCAAAAAGTAAAACTGAGAAATTTATGAATCTTGATATTTGAATATAATAGCCTGAAAATTCCCATTTATGACCAGCTAATGAATTGTACTTAATTAAAATGATAGTTATTTGTATAACTATTGTGATGCATTAAACATTTACAAATCTTCCAGTATTACAGCAAAGATATGACTTTATGCTCGTTTACTAAGGTTAATGCCTTCATGTTCCTGTGATCTACAGTACTAGTCTGTCAAATAAGATCTACCTCCTTCTATAATAATCACACAGATGTCATGAATGGAGCACAATGTTCATTTTTTAAAATTGAGGCCAGTTTCACAAAAGGGAACTCACAGCTCGTCTGATAAGACTGGACAAGATCCTGTGGCTACGAAGGATTTGGAGGCTGGGGATAAAGTCACGACTGCTACTTAGCTAAAGTGTTATGGAGTTAAGCTACCTACTAAATGACTATAACCACAGACAAATGTAATAGCTACCCTTAATCTGAGAAGATTGTCTTTGTAGCTATTTGTGGTGAATTCAGAGAATAATTCTTAATCCTAAACTGTACCTATTCTTCCCTCTTTAAGGCAGAAGAAACACTGTTAAAGAATGGGTGGAAGGAAAGTGTTAGGTAGGAGATAGGGAAAAGGTGCGTGAAAATTTGACTTTTGGAGATGTACCGGCCAATGCAGGTCTCATACCTGCTGTGGGTTCTTGTACTGAGCCTTCTCAAGACCTGGACAATCACAGTCAGTTCTGCATAAAGGAGGGGTTATGGATCCCTACCCCTCACTGGTGAATTCTGGACTACACATGGTTTTTGCGATAGGAACAGCCATAATGTACTGAGGAAAACTCCAGGGTCCAACAAATTTCCAAATCCATAGCCACGTAGAAGTCATTATGTTCAATATTAAGATCATGGCTACACAGATGTTCCTGGTTATATTTAGTGAATCCCCAAATAAAATAGAACAAAACAAAAGTTTAAGAGTTAACTTCTCTGTTGCTGTGATAAAAATACTATAACTAAATATAGGTGAGAAAGGGTTTATTTTAATTTAAAATTCCAGAGAAATAGAGTGTGAAGTCGTGGCAATTGAAAGAAAAGGCATGGCAGTAGGAGCAGGAAGTTATTGATTACATTCTCATCCACACAGGATGTTTATGACAGAAGAAAAGCCTATACCACCAATGATACACTTCCCCCAGCAAGGTCCTGAACCTTAAAGTGTCCATAACCTTCTCAGACAGCATCTATAGCTGGAGCCCAGGTGTTCAAATACATGAGCATATGGGGTATTTCTCATTCAAATAAACACTAATTCATGAATGTGGGTAAAAGCGTTTTATTTTATCATTTTTATGTGTCACTAAAATTTATTTTATCAAGTAAATTTTTTATATTTCAACAATCTTGATTTGTTTAATTAATTTAGATTTTAAAACAATATTTAAAATCTCTAGTAGTAACATGTATAATAAATACATTTGATGCCCTGACAATTGCAGGGGTATAGAACTATAAGAAAATCAATCAAATTTCCCTAGAAGATGTGACTAAAGATGTAGCCAATTATTAATAATTATTCTGGAAGTTGCCATATTAGAGTTTAATGGTAAGAGAGTTTTTAATGGGAGGATTCATAGTAGAGTTAGGAGGGAGATTAAAACATATGAGGGATAAGTTATTAAAATGTATCATATATTTGTGTAAAGCTGTCAAAGCACAAACTGAGTAAAAGCAATTTGCTCATTAATTTACTTTAATAAAACTTTTGAACTTTATTGGACTTTAAAAAATTCAAAGATGAATTTGAGATCAATACTTGCAAATATATATATATATATATATATATATATATATATATATATATATGTATTCATAACCTGGGTCACTCTTAGCCTTGGTCAGGGAAATTTTTTTACAATGGGCAACAATCAATAGAGAGATGTACATGTAGTCATAGCTGGCATGAAGTAAAAGAGGTCTTTGCCATAAATGAAACATCTCCTGCAATCAACCTTCTCTTGAAGTTAGGTCCTGGTTCTTCCTCCCAGCCTCATGCTCACAGAAATAAAATAATAAAGTAATGCTTTAAATGGATTGTGTATCTCATCAGGATTAATCAAGCCTTTCTAATGTGCATGGCCCAATCAAAGTTCCTCCTTGGTCTAAATAATTTTAATTAAGCAATTCTACCTTCTGTAGCGGTCATTACCAGGGGATAATTGACTGAATCAGTAATGAAGCATTTGCTGAATGCTAAACAAACAGCAAGGTTAATTATCTGGCAGAGATGTATGTTACAGAAGGGCAGTGTTAGCTTTCCAAGTTCTTAATCCCCCTCAGCACCTCTTAGAAAGCTATAATAATCCTCATTCAAATACAGTGTTCAACTGCAGTTGCTGAACACCATGTGGGGTCAGATCAAGTGATTTAAATATAATAATAGTGGAGCATGCTTTGAAACTAGCCAATTTCTTTTGGGAAGCCAGTTTTCTTTTGCTTATTTAATTCTTCCTTCTGTGTGCAATTTGGAATATGAATTTTGTCCAAATCTGCAGCTTGATACATGCAAAACTGGCAACAAAGATATATTCTATCTTGACTCACAGTCCAGAAATTTTATATGTTGTAAAATAGAATTGCAGAACTTGCTTAAACTTTTATATTATCTCTGCCATTATTTTTCTTCTAGTTCCCAACCTTCTGACAAACTGCTTTATCCAGCAATAGTGACAACTACATTTTTAAAAGGAATGTGTTTATATTTTGTACAAGGCACATGATTTAGATAATTAGATTAAATTACCCCATTCTTCGAAATATTAGTAATTTTAAAAATATGTTCACATACTAACGTGATTTTGACATCAAATCAAAATAAATTTTAAAAAAGAACAAAACAAATATTAACAACAATGTTTTTGGAATTTTTGATCCATGCGTCAATGTACCACAATGTCAGAAGCCCTTATTTTCATTTTATTTGCTAAGATTATCAGCATAACTTTTGAAAACATTTTCCTGGATCCCGAGACTCCTCAGTTTTAAAATTCTCTATGTCTGTAGAATTTTGGTATTATAATTATATTCCTTTAATCTGAACACATTTAATGTAATAGGTGATTAAAACGGTGTTAAAAGATTTTCGAAAATAGTCTAGGTTTTTGTTCATAATATTCTGAATATAAAAATTAATATTTAAGTTTACCTAAACATTGTATAAATGCAAACAACTAGAAAATTATTAGTAATTTATTGTTCTACACTTTAAGGAAAATGCTATTCTCTGCTTTAAGTTCATATTCTTCTAAGAATAAAATAATTTAATAGTTTGGTATTCAACATATGGTAAGAGACATTGTGTGTGAGCTACCATTGTAATTCTTATTGCTTTACATATAATGCAAGGGAAGCACAAGGCATCAGCCCATAGCTGGTTTAAAATCCCACACAAATTTAACAGAGTTTAATAGTGAAGTAAAAAAAAAAATGTGAATTATATGCATGCAGTTGTGGTCTCAGTAATATTGCCAATAAGTTAGATTCCTGTTTTATGCACAAAACTCACTGTGTAGAAATCAAAATGGTAATGTAGCTATGGAGTTGTTGGAATGCCTTTGATAAAATACAATCAACTGTACAGCGCTTGTTTTTTAACTTAAGAGAGCTGAATACTGAATTACTTCAAAGATAATAAAATAAAAAAAATAGTCTAATGGTAACATGATACTCTCAAACTGGAAAGCAATAAGTTAAGAAAAAATCATTTAAAGTCAGAAAACACCATTCCTCAAATGATTATTTTCAATTACAATACAAACTTTTTTATATATTACCATAACCAACAAATCAGAATTCCATGAGATGCTCACAACTGAACTCACTCACCAATATTAAACTCAACACCATGAGCATATACACAGCAAAATACACACGCACACTGCAAAGACACAAAGACACATACACACATGCACACTTGTAAAAACATTAAGTCTAAATTATTTAATTTTTCAAAAATGGAATGTAGTAACTTATCATTAACTTAATCTCCCTAAAATTGAACATCCATAAGAATAGCAAGAAACAAATAAAAATAATGGCTTTGTTTATATTTGTTACATTTTTTATAAGTATTATGTTCACTTGTAATTGTAAATAGAAAAGTAAAGAAAATGTCATCTAGCAACCCTAATGGAGTTACAGTAAAACTGACAGAGTTTTCATGTGCACATAATCTTCCTCCCTTTCAAATATTACACATGCATTAGCCTTCTGCTCTTACATGAATTCAGGAGTCAGTTTTCAGATTACATTCCAATGTTTTGAAATATTTCTCTCCAGAAATTAGAGAAAATGAATACATAGTCACAAGTAAAGTTCATTTATATAATATAATAAATGCAGTCATTTAAAATTTCAAAACTACATTTAGTATCTTACATCAATGACGTATCTCTCTCCTTTGATTTTAAAGCATTTTCAAAGTCGGAATGTAACTTTTAATGCTCTTCACATTATTATTTGTGAGTTGCATAAAAACTGTATTTTTGAATTTTCTCTTGTTTTATACTATTTACAAACATGAACTATAATTATCATGCAGTTTTAAACTTGTAAAATTAGGAATTGGCATTTTCTAAATTATGGTGGCCATAATTCTTAGAATCCCTATGGCTTAATCTTGATATACCATTATACACAGTCCCTATGTTTATGAACAACACAATTTTGGAAAACACACAGAAAACAAATAATTTTATTTCAAAGTAATGTTTGTGTTTTAAGGGTTTCATTTTATACATCATGCGTTCTTTACCAAATACCTAGGATGTATCAGTAGCTGCCAATAAGGAAATGACCAAAATATCTGCCCTAAAATTTATTACTACATAGTGAGGAAAACTGAAAATTAAGAACATTCCAGAATGGCCACTCGCATTCCTGCTCTGAAGAAGCTCATTCTGGCTGAGACTGGAGGATGCAGTCTGTGATCAGAAGTGTTAAAAGTATTTCAGGCAACGTGTGTTATGAATGCAATGGCAACAAGGTGAGAAAACTAAGTGCAAACGAGTGTATTCTGAGAACTATGTGTGGGATACATACAGAGGGTGAATGGGTATTCTTATTTTCCTAAATGAAGAGAGGGGGAAAAAAGAGCATGAGAGAAAAAAAGAGAGTGATTAGGGGAGAGGAAAAGAGAGAGGGTAGAGCATATATACATATAGAGCAATAAATATAAGACACATACTCTCTCTACACATTCAAACTTTGTTACTATATATACACATATACACAGAGGCAAATATTAATAGACTCTGGGTTGTATTAGGATGTGGCCTCTTAAAGTATTCTAATCTTCTCTGATTTCTCATTATCCTTAGAAACTGCTGAGATTTCTCTGTATGCCTGATTTAGCTATGTGAAACATAGAATAGTAAAAAAAAAAAAAGGCCGTTTTAAACAAGCTAGTTTCCCAATGCCTAAATATAATAGTGTCTGTAGTACTCACACCAGTGCAGTTGGCAGTATCCACAGTGGCTACTGAGCACTTGAGTGTGGTTGTTCAGATGTGACAAGTGCTCTAAATATAAAATAAATAATCTTATATTTGAGGCAGTAAAAAGATGAAGAAAGGTATATATATTTATATACATATAAAATATGTAAAATATATATAAAATTTTATATACCTATAAAATATGTAAATATATATATTTATATATATATAGCATGAACACATTCACTATTGCTGCACATTAAAAATATTTCAGACATCGAGACAAAGGAATTGCTAAACTTTGTATTTTCATTGGGAATTGCCATTATAAAGTTATTTCAGAGTGGGCTTAACTTGTAAAATTAGATGTAGCAGCTGTAAATCATCATCATCTATGTTTTACAGTCATTTGAGTGAAATGTACCTGGTGACCATCTTCAGGTTTCAATTCAGCTTGAATGCAAACTCCAACCCAAAGCAGAGTCTGTAAAGAAAACAAATCCAGCACAGTTTGTTTGATCAGAAAGTTCCTTCCACTCAGCATCCTGCTGCACAGAACATTCTTTTCCATGGGAAATGGACATGCAAAAGCTAAGAAAAACAGAGGTTAACATGGAGGATAAACAAACAAGAAAAAAACAAAGCAGAGCTTAGGTTTGCTTCAGTAAAACATTGCTTATAAGATGATTTCAAAGAATAAAATGAAATATGTGTGTTTCTGCAAACCAATCATATAAAAGACTTTTATAGTTTAGTAAAGCACTTGCAGAAGAAATGTACATTTTTCACTTGTATCAACTCCAATTTGAGCAATATGTTTATAAACATTAAAACTCAACTGTTACATTATTAATTCTCTTTTCTACGTTTTTGAGTTGTGTTTTGCAAAAACGTACCAAGGTACCAAGAAACCAGAAATTACTAATTGCATATTCTTAACTTAAGTATGAAAACAAAAAAAAAAACATTTGCTCAAAATATTGTTTTTGCAATATTGTCTATAAATCATTCCATACTGGTTTATGACATAAAAATTAAACAGCAAGAAAGAAGAGCCAAGCTAAATACTGTCATCAATAATGATATCAGAAAATGACATCTGTATATTTCTTTCAGATTTTTTAAAAAGAAAGGTAGGTAACATGAAAAACAACCAAAATATCCTTAAATAAATATTTGATCAATGTATGGACATAATCACTTAGTTTTATCCATTCTCTGTATTCTTTGAGCATACACAGTCCCTTCAGCACCAGCAATAAACATGTACCTCTCTTGTCATTTATCTCCTTCAAATGTGTTTTCTATCAACTTGTGAGGTTTATGTGAAAGGAACTGGGTTAAATGCTTAGTAGACTCATACTGTAAAGGAAAAACAAAATGAAAAGTATAACAATCAGAGACTTATCTTCAGAAACTTGTATAGTCCCTGATCTGCTTTTCAAAACCAATTTCAGATTTCAGCATATTCTTTTAATTGACTTATATATTTTTCAGAATGTTTATTCTTAATCATTAGAAGAACAAATATCTTTTCATAAAAAAGAACCTGGTTATAAACTCTAAAGGGACAATACTACAGGGTTTGTAAAAGTTTTCTCTCAGCAGCATGAGAATATCAAGATAAAACTTCACAAAAACATCCGGCAGCAGAGAACATTTAAGGAAATAAAGCATATATTGAAAAAAAGTTAGAATATAATGAAGTGAAATTACTTGTCAATGTGGGAGGGGGGAAATAACGTGAGGTCACTTATTTATGAAATGTCTCTTCTGATATATCAAACCAAATTATGAAAAAATATTTAAGAGTATTAATAATACTGCTTAGTCAGTCAATAAGTTCTCAGTGTATATACCTGTGAGGGCTAACCCAATCCTTTACAACAGCAGAGTAAAGCTCATTTCCTTTTGTCTTTGAAATGTTTTACTACAGAAGAAGGAATTCTTTTTTGATAGTGCCATACAAGTGATGCTGTGGTCAGAAGAGCTTAAGAAACAAAAATCACAAGTTAATCCTCTGTGATCCAGAATCCATTGTCCTCTCACATTTGAGTTGATTAGCATACATTTTCTTAGATATTTTATAGACTGTTCAAAAACGTATACTAAGACATTTTCACAGTGACTCCTTATTTATCTATATTCTTTCAGTTATTAATTTGGGATTTTTGATCCCAAAATTAACTTCTTAATTCTGGTACACATGGGAAATATGGAAAATATGGAACCCTAATTCTATAGTGGAACACAATTACTATATACAAGATATCTTAAGGAAGGATGTAGGGTACTCTCATAATCTATAGGATGGTATGACTGGAAGACAAAAGGCAAATTTTGTGGGCTAAAAGCTGCATAGTTATCAGAAAATTCAGAAAAAAATGGATCCATATATGCATTACTTTTTAATATTTCTGTGATTAAAATGTCATGACCAAGGCAACATATGTTTATAAGTCCTGTGATTCCTGGGAGATATGAGTCATTCATGGTGGAAAAGCTTGACAGAAAGCAGCAGATAGATATGTTGGCTGTAACAGAAAAATGCTGGTTTGTTTTTCTCTCATGACCTTCCTCTAGCCACATACCCCTTCAGCAAAGAGAAACCTCCTATACTTCCCCAAAGTTTACCCTCAACAGTAGATCAACTACTCAAATGGCTAAGAATGTGGGTGACATCTCATTCAAACCACTACATCATTTTTTGTTCTCAAATACCCCTGCACTAACCTTGTGTACAGTGCAGTGTAGGTGAAAACCTGAGAAATCATTTTGTTTTATTCACCAGCCACGAATCAGATGCCAGACCCATATACAAGCCTTTTCAGACTAGTCATAGTTGATGCTAAAATGGACCACAGTTATATATGGTACACTATTTCTTTTATTTTTTTGATAATGTGCATAGCAATTTCCAATATCATGAAAGCAAACAGTAAAGATTAAGCGTCTAGATCTGTATCAGGATAATTTCTCCAGGTTCTATGTCACAAGTGCCTTCAGACACAGGGTTGGTATTAGATTATGCTGGGTAATCAAGAGCATTTTTGATAATCTATGTTGTTTGATGATCTACAGGATCTCACTGGCCTAACACTCAATTAGAGATAACCAAATACTAGAACTGTATTTAATTTTTATTTGTTAGTCTGTGCTTTCTTTCTTTCTTTCTTTCTTTCTTTCTCTCTCTCTTTCTTACTTTCTTTTTTTTTTTCCAAGACAGGGTTTCTCTATGTAGCCCTGGCTGTCCTGGAACTCACTCTGTAGACCAGACTGGCCTCGAACTCAGAAATCCGCCTGCCTCTGCCTCCTGGAGTGCTGGGATTAACGGTATGCACCACCACTGACCAGCAGTCTGTGTTTTCTAATACAGGTATTACCAACCTATTATAAAGTAACTCCATTATATATATATATATGAATATATATGGACATTTCTGTAGTAGAAGATTTTTATGTGATTGTTTTCAAAAAATCCGATTGTTAGTTATCAATCCCCCCAAAAAATGAGGACACAAGTTGGGTAAAAAGAAAAAGAGGATCTGGATTAGGTGTTAATAAGTTGAGGGTAAAAATAATAAAACATATTGTATGGATTTCTCCAAAAAGTTAATAACCAAAAAAGTTTTATTTCAGAAATATTATATAGATATAATTATAATATATTGCTAAATAAATTATGCTACACATACAATAAAAGAGTAGACAATATATAAAATCAGTAAGTGTCAATCAGTATATGTCAATCAGTAATTGACAAATATAGTAAACTATTACACATATCATAGTCATTTACTTTTTTACTGAAATGCTCAAAATAAAAAAGATAAAAAATAAAGTTCATAGTGGTTCATCTTTGAATGCCCTTGCTTTGGAAAAATAGCATAGTAAAATGTATATCATACTTTGGATATCAGATCAATGCCTTAGAGGTCTTCAAAGTTTCAGATAAGAAATTGTATGAAAAAAAATTCACTTAAAAGTAACATATACTTGATAAACTGCTGCTCTCTTACTGCTTTCAAGATACTTTACCTTTTACACTCTGATCATGTTGGTCTCCATATATTCACACTAATACAGAGTTGTTTAACTTATATGTCCTCATGCGTTTCCTAAAATTCGGGTAGATTTCTGCTATTTCCTCAAACAGTCTCATTCCTCTTTTTGTGCTTAAAAATAATCCTATAGGTATATTTTAGCCATTTTTTTTTCCTGTGATAGACATTATTGTGTCAAATTCACTCAGCAATGCCTAGATAATGAAAATGTTGCTATTATTGTTATTTATATATCTTATTCTGCTTCCCAGATACAGTAATTTTCATTCTTCTGCCTTCCAAATAACAATTTTGTTTGGCCTGTTAAATAAACTCCTCCTTGTAATCTCTGAAGTGATTTTTTTTTTCAGTTACTATGCTCTTTAATATTTCATTAAGCTTTCTTTTAGATTTTATCTCCTTGAGGTCATTCTGATTTTATTCATCATTTTTTCTTTAACTTTATATATGATTTCAACTAATGATTTGAAGGACATTAAAAAGCATGTTTAAGTATTTTTTCTTAATAGGCTTATTACATCTTTTTTGAGTAGACCTCTATCTGAGCCTATAAAATTATGTTTTGGGGCACATAATGATAAAAACTACTCTACTTGCAATGGAATAAATTCTTTAAATTGTAAGGAAAATATGAAGTTTATAAAATGTATGCACAAATTAATACAGAAACATATTGTTCTAGGGATAGATATGTAATAAAAAATATGCAAGTTTTTAAATTAAAAATAAATTTGCTCAGCATTTTATTGTAATTATTTTATAATATCAAAATGTCTAAAATCAAACATAATGAGTAAATGTATACATGTAGCTAAAAATTAAGGAACAAGAACAAAGAAAAACAACAACAGAAAGCACCTGAAGAAAATAGTTCCAAACGTTTAGAAAAAGGTGAAAATACAGATACAGTCAGGGAAATTAGGCAACAAGCTCAACACAATAGTCCTAGCTTTAAAGAATGAGATATGGAGTTATCTCTAGAGAAATTTAAATCAACAATATGGCTGCTTTGGCAAGGGGTCACATCCAAACACTTTCTAGATCTGTTCAATCTGGCTGGAATGCAGACTTGCTACATACCTACTTTTAATCCTTCCTGCTAGAATACAAACATACTTTTAGTGAAGACCTTTAATCCCAAACAATGTAGGCAAGATTAATTTCTAGAAGAATGTAGCTATGTTTAAAAGTGACATCTAATTGAGGGGCACAAGAAGTGATAAATCAGAAATAATTTGGCAGAGTAAGCCAGAGATTGGATATGACCAACTTCGTGAGAAAAGATAGGAAGGAGAGGCAATCTAAAAGAAAAGTGCAGAGAAAAAGAGGCATTAAGAACAGTTTTGTTCAGTTAATTCAGTTCAGAGCCAGGTTAAAGCCACAGAATGAGAAAGGTTAGAAGAGATTGCCAGAACTAGTTTGAGGCCAAGCAGAACAATTCAGTGAAAAGCCAAGAGAAGCCACATTTAATCAGTCAACTTGGAGGAATTTGAACAAAAACAGCTCAGTTGAACCTACCATCCAGAGCTCAGAAAGAACTAGAAGAATTGAGTTTATTCAGCAGTAATCAGTAGAGATAATTATATCTGATGAATACAAGTACATTTACAGTTATCCTTATGTTTTGTAGGTGAGCCTAGTATAAAACTGTCAATATATCCACATCAAGAAGTTCCTCACATTCATTCTCTTGACCCTCTGGGCTTTTCTCCTGCACCTCCTATACCAGATCCTGTTCTCCTTTTCTCCTCCCTCTCCCTTTTCCCACCCATCTCTCGCCTTCCCTTTGCCTTCTATGATTATTTCCTTTCCCATTCTAAGTGGAATTGAAACATTCTCACTTGGGCCTTTCTACTTGTTATACTTCTTATTGTATGTGGGTTATATTCTAGGTATTCTGCAATTTTTGGCTACTATCCACAAATGAGTGAGTACCTACCATATGTATACTTTTGGGTCTGAGTTACTTCACTCAGTATATTTTCTGGTTCCATCCATTTGCTTGAAAATTTCATAATGTCCTTGTTTTTAATAGCTTAATATTATTCCATTGTATAAATGAACCACATTTTCTGTATCCATCCTTTGGTTGAAAGACATCTGGGTTGTTTCCAGCTTTTGACTATTATGAATGAGGCTATTATTAACATGATTGAGCATGTTTCCTTGGGATATTGTGGAGTATCTTTTGGGTATATACTCAAGAGTGGTATAGTAGGGTCTTTAGGTAGAACTATTTCAAATTTTCTGAGACCTAAGAGGTGAGAAACTCTAAGGACTCAATGGAGGGGACCATAACCAAATGCCTAACATTAGAGAGTGATAACTTGAAAAGTCCTCCCCTCCTCCAGTAGATATGCCACACCTCAAATGGAGGGACAGGGTTACTAACCCACAGTCAGTTTTCTGACCCAGAACTGTTCCTGTCTAAAGGAAATATATGGACAAAAATGGAGAAGAAACTGAATGAAAGGCAGTTCAATGAGCTGTCCAACTTGGGATCTATCTTATAGAAGGATACCAAGACCTGACATTATTACTGGAGAGATGTTTGCAGACAGGAGTCTGGCATGGCTGTACTATAAGAGGCCCTAGCAGCAGCTGACTGAGACAGTAGCAGATACTTATACCCAAACATTGAACTGAAGTCAGGGACCCTTGTGGTTGAGTTAGGGGAAGGATTGAAGAAGCTGAAAGGGAGAGCTACTGCATAGGAACACCATCAATCTCAACTTACCCAGACTCCAGGAAGCTCCCAAAGATGGAGCCACCAACCAGGAGCATGGACAGGACAGTCTAAGACCCCTGAAGCAAATATAGTAGAATTCTGCCTAGTCAGGCCTTAGTGGGAGGAGGTGTGCTTTACCCTAGAGAGATTTGAGACCCCAGGGAAGGGGAGGCCTGGTGGCAGGGGAAGCACCCTTTTGTCACAAAGGAAAGGAGAAATGCAATGAGGAAATGAGGAGGGGACCAAGGGGGCAATGACTGGAATGTAAATAAATAATATAATAAAAACTGAAAAAAATTAAAAGATATAAAAGGAAAGAAGTGAAGATTGTCAGAAGAAGAAGAAAGAAGTAGAAGAAGAAGAAGAGGAGGAGGAGGAAGAAGAGGAGGAAGAGGAATGAGAGGGGGAGGGAAGCGGGAGGGGAGGGGGAAGAGAAAGTGGAAGGGGAAGTGGAAGGGGAAGGAGGAAAAGAGGAAAGAGGGGGAGAAGGAGAAGGAGAGGAGAAGGAGAAGGAGAAGGAGAAGGAGAAGGAGAAGGAGAAGGAG